>OX421978.1:72655996-72707436 GCA_949128135.1 Parasteatoda lunata | reverse complement strand
GTGATCGATCTTAATGTATCCGTTGTGATATGTCTTAATGTATCGGTAGTTATAGGTCTTAATGTAATCATAGGGATAGGTCTTAATGTTTCCGTTGTGATCGATCTTAATGTATCCGTTGTGATATGTCTTAATGTATCGGTAGTTATAGGTCTTAATGTAATCATAGGGATAGGTCTTAATGTTTCCGTTGTGATCGATCTTAATGTATCCGTTGTGATATGTCTTAATGTATCGGTAGTTATAGGTCTTAATGTAATCATAGGGATAGGTCTTAATGTTTCCGTTGTGATCGATCTTAATGTATCCGTTGTGATATGTCTTAATGTATCGGTAGTTATAGGTCTTAATGTAATCATAGTGATAGGTCTTAATGTTTCCGTTGTGATCGATCTTAATGTATCCGTTGTGATATGTCTTAATGTATCGGTAGTTATAGGTCTTAATGTAATCATAGGGATAGGTCTTAATGTTTCCGTTGTGATCGATCTTAATGTATCCGTTGTGATATGTCTTAATGTATCGGTAGTTATAGGTCTTAATGTAATCATAGGGATAGGTCTTAATGTTTCCGTTGTGATCGATCTTAATGTATCCGTTGTGATATGTCTTAATGTATCGGTAGTTATAGGTCTTAATGTAATCATAGGGATAGGTCTTAATGTTTCCGTTGTGATCGATCTTAATGTATCCGTTGTGATATGTCTTAATGTATCGGTAGTTATAGGTCTTAATGTAATCATAGGGATAGGTCTTAATGTTTCCGTTGTGATCGATCTTAATGTATCCGTTGTGATATGTCTTAATGTATCGGTAGTTATAGGTCTTAATGTAATCATAGGGATAGGTCTTAATGTTTCCGTTGTGATCGATCTTAATGTATCCGTTGTGATATGTCTTAATGTATCGGTAGTTATAGGTCTTAATGTAATCATAGGGATAGGTCTTAATGTTTCCGTTGTGATCGATCTTAATGTATCCGTTGTGATATGTCTTAATGTATCGGTAGTTATAGGTCTTAATGTAATCATAGGGATAGGTCTTAATGTTTCCGTTGTGATCGATCTTAATGTATCCGTTGTGATATGTCTTAATGTATCGGTAGTTATAGGTCTTAATGTAATCATAGGGATAGGTCTTAATGTTTCCGTTGTGATCGATCTTAATGTATCCGTTGTGATATGTCTTAATGTATCGGTAGTTATAGGTCTTAATGTAATCATAGGGATAGGTCTTAATGTTTCCGTTGTGATCGATCTTAATGTATCCGTTGTGATATGTCTTAATGTATCGGTAGTTATAGGTCTTAATGTAATCATAGGGATAGGTCTTAATGTTTCCGTTGTGATCGATCTTAATGTATCCGTTGTGATATGTCTTAATGTATCGGTAGTTATAGGTCTTAATGTAATCATAGGGATAGGTCTTAATGTTTCCGTTGTGATCGATCTTAATGTATCCGTTGTGATATGTCTTAATGTATCGGTAGTTATAGGTCTTAATGTAATCATAGGGATAGGTCTTAATGTTTCCGTTGTGATCGATCTTAATGTATCCGTTGTGATATGTCTTAATGTATCGGTAGTTATAGGTCTTAATGTAATCATAGGGATAGGTCTTAATGTTTCCGTTGTGATCGATCTTAATGTATCCGTTGTGATATGTCTTAATGTATCGGTAGTTATAGGTCTTAATGTAATCATAGGGATAGGTCTTAATGTTTCCGTTGTGATCGATCTTAATGTATCCGTTGTGATATGTCTTAATGTATCGGTAGTTATAGGTCTTAATGTAATCATAGGGATAGGTCTTAATGTTTCCGTTGTGATCGATCTTAATGTATCCGTTGTGATATGTCTTAATGTATCGGTAGTTATAGGTCTTAATGTAATCATAGGGATAGGTCTTAATGTTTCCGTTGTGATCGATCTTAATGTATCCGTTGTGATATGTCTTAATGTATCGGTAGTTATAGGTCTTAATGTAATCATAGGGATAGGTCTTAATGTTTCCGTTGTGATCGATCTTAATGTATCCGTTGTGATATGTCTTAATGTATCGGTAGTTATAGGTCTTAATGTAATCATAGGGATAGGTCTTAATGTTTCCGTTGTGATCGATCTTAATGTATCCGTTGTGATATGTCTTAATGTATCGGTAGTTATAGGTCTTAATGTAATCATAGGGATAGGTCTTAATGTTTCCGTTGTGATCGATCTTAATGTATCCGTTGTGATATGTCTTAATGTATCGGTAGTTATAGGTCTTAATGTAATCATAGGGATAGGTCTTAATGTTTCCGTTGTGATCGATCTTAATGTATCCGTTGTGATATGTCTTAATGTATCGGTAGTTATAGGTCTTAATGTAATCATAGGGATAGGTCTTAATGTTTCCGTTGTGATCGATCTTAATGTATCCGTTGTGATATGTCTTAATGTATCGGTAGTTATAGGTCTTAATGTAATCATAGGGATAGGTCTTAATGTTTCCGTTGTGATCGATCTTAATGTATCCGTTGTGATATGTCTTAATGTATCGGTAGTTATAGGTTTTAATGTAATCATAGTGATAGGTCTTAATGTTTCCGTTGTGATCGATCTTAATGTATCCGTTGTGATATGTGTTAATGTATCGGTAGTTATAGGTCTTAATGTAATCATAGGGATAGGTCTTAATGTTTCCGTTGTGATCGATCTTAATGTATCCGTTGTGATATGTCTTAATGTATCGGTAGTTATAGGTCTTAATGTAATCATAGGGATAGGTCTTAATGTTTCCGTTGTGATCGATCTTAATGTATCCGTTGTGATATGTCTTAATGTATCGGTAGTTATAGGTCTTAATGTAATCATAGTGATAGGTCTTAATGTTTCCGTTGTGATCGATCTTAATGTATCCGTTGTGATATGTCTTAATGTATCGGTAGTTATAGGTCTTAATGTAATCATAGTGATAGGTCTTAATGTTTCCGTTGTGATCGATCTTAATGTATCCGTTGTGATATGTCTTAATGTATCGGTAGTTATAGGTCTTAATGTAATCATAGTGATAGGTCTTAATGTTTCCGTTGTGATCGATCTTAATGTATCCGTTGTGATATGTCTTAATGTATCGGTAGTTATAGGTCTTAATGTAATCATAGTGATAGGTCTTAATGTTTCCGTTGTGATCGATCTTAATGTATCCGTTGTGATATGTCTTAATGTATCGGTAGTTATAGGTCTTAATGTAATCATAGTGATAGGTCTTAATGTTTCCGTTGTGATCGATCTTAATGTATCCGTTGTGATATGTCTTAATGTATCGGTAGTTATAGGTCTTAATGTAATCATAGTGATAGGTCTTAATGTTTCCGTTGTGATCGATCTTAATGTATCCGTTGTGATATGTCTTAATGTATCGGTAGTTATAGGTCTTAATGTAATCATAGTGATAGGTCTTAATGTTTCCGTTGTGATCGATCTTAATGTATCCGTTGTGATATGTCTTAATGTATCGGTAGTTATAGGTCTTAATGTAATCATAGTGATAGGTCTTAATGTTTCCGTTGTGATCGATCTTAATGTATCCGTTGTGATATGTCTTAATGTATCGGTAGTTATAGGTCTTAATGTAATCATAGTGATAGGTCTTAATGTTTCCGTTGTGATCGATCTTAATGTATCCGTTGTGATATGTCTTAATGTATCGGTAGTTATAGGTCTTAATGTAATCATAGTGATAGGTCTTAATGTTTCCGTTGTGATCGATCTTAATGTATCCGTTGTGATATGTCTTAATGTATCGGTAGTTATAGGTCTTAATGTAATCATAGGGATAGGTCTTAATGTTTCCGTTGTGATCGATCTTAATGTATCCGTTGTGATATGTCTTAATGTATCGGTAGTTATAGGTCTTAATGTAATCATAGGGATAGGTCTTAATGTTTCCGTTGTGATCGATCTTAATGTATCCGTTGTGATATGTCTTAATGTATCGGTAGTTATAGGTCTTAATGTAATCATAGTGATAGGTCTTAATGTTTCCGTTGTGATCGATCTTAATGTATCCGTTGTGATATGTCTTAATGTATCGGTAGTTATAGGTCTTAATGTAATCATAGTGATAGGTCTTAATGTTTCCGTTGTGATCGATCTTAATGTATCCGTTGTGATATGTCTTAATGTATCGGTAGTTATAGGTCTTAATGTAATCATAGTGATAGGTCTTAATGTTTCCGTTGTGATCGATCTTAATGTATCCGTTGTGATATGTCTTAATGTATCGGTAGTTATAGGTCTTAATGTAATCATAGTGATAGGTCTTAATGTTTCCGTTGTGATCGATCTTAATGTATCCGTTGTGATATGTCTTAATGTATCGGTAGTTATAGGTCTTAATGTAATCATAGTGATAGGTCTTAATGTTTCCGTTGTGATCGATCTTAATGTATCCGTTGTGATATGTCTTAATGTATCGGTAGTTATAGGTCTTAATGTAATCATAGTGATAGGTCTTAATGTTTCCGTTGTGATCGATCTTAATGTATCCGTTGTGATATGTCTTAATGTATCGGTAGTTATAGGTCTTAATGTAATCATAGTGATAGGTCTTAATGTTTCCGTTGTGATCGATCTTAATGTATCCGTTGTGATATGTCTTAATGTATCGGTAGTTATAGGTCTTAATGTAATCATAGTGATAGGTCTTAATGTTTCCGTTGTGATCGATCTTAATGTATCCGTTGTGATATGTCTTAATGTATCGGTAGTTATAGGTCTTAATGTAATCATAGTGATAGGTCTTAATGTTTCCGTTGTGATCGATCTTAATGTATCCGTTGTGATATGTCTTAATGTATCGGTAGTTATAGGTCTTAATGTAATCATAGTGATAGGTCTTAATGTTTCCGTTGTGATCGATCTTAATGTATCCGTTGTGATATGTCTTAATGTATCGGTAGTTATAGGTCTTAATGTAATCATAGTGATAGGTCTTAATGTTTCCGTTGTGATCGATCTTAATGTATCCGTTGTGATATGTCTTAATGTATCGGTAGTTATAGGTCTTAATGTAATCATAGTGATAGGTCTTAATGTTTCCGTTGTGATCGATCTTAATGTATCCGTTGTGATATGTCTTAATGTATCGGTAGTTATAGGTCTTAATGTAATCATAGTGATAGGTCTTAATGTTTCCGTTGTGATCGATCTTAATGTATCCGTTGTGATATGTCTTAATGTATCGGTAGTTATAGGTCTTAATGTAATCATAGTGATAGGTCTTAATGTTTCCGTTGTGATCGATCTTAATGTATCCGTTGTGATATGTCTTAATGTATCGGTAGTTATAGGTCTTAATGTAATCATAGTGATAGGTCTTAATGTTTCCGTTGTGATCGATCTTAATGTATCCGTTGTGATATGTCTTAATGTATCGGTAGTTATAGGTCTTAATGTAATCATAGTGATAGGTCTTAATGTTTCCGTTGTGATCGATCTTAATGTATCCGTTGTGATATGTCTTAATGTATCGGTAGTTATAGGTCTTAATGTAATCATAGTGATAGGTCTTAATGTTTCCGTTGTGATCGATCTTAATGTATCCGTTGTGATATGTCTTAATGTATCGGTAGTTATAGGTCTTAATGTAATCATAGTGATAGGTCTTAATGTTTCCGTTGTGATCGATCTTAATGTATCCGTTGTGATATGTCTTAATGTATCGGTAGTTATAGGTCTTAATGTAATCATAGTGATAGGTCTTAATGTTTCCGTTGTGATCGATCTTAATGTATCCGTTGTGATATGTCTTAATGTATCGGTAGTTATAGGTCTTAATGTAATCATAGTGATAGGTCTTAATGTTTCCGTTGTGATCGATCTTAATGTATCCGTTGTGATATGTCTTAATGTATCGGTAGTTATAGGTCTTAATGTAATCATAGTGATAGGTCTTAATGTTTCCGTTGTGATCGATCTTAATGTATCCGTTGTGATATGTCTTAATGTATCGGTAGTTATAGGTCTTAATGTAATCATAGTGATAGGTCTTAATGTTTCCGTTGTGATCGATCTTAATGTATCCGTTGTGATATGTCTTAATGTATCGGTAGTTATAGGTCTTAATGTAATCATAGTGATAGGTCTTAATGTTTCCGTTGTGATCGATCTTAATGTATCCGTTGTGATATGTCTTAATGTATCGGTAGTTATAGGTCTTAATGTAATCATAGTGATAGGTCTTAATGTTTCCGTTGTGATCGATCTTAATGTATCCGTTGTGATATGTCTTAATGTATCGGTAGTTATAGGTCTTAATGTAATCATAGTGATAGGTCTTAATGTTTCCGTTGTGATCGATCTTAATGTATCCGTTGTGATATGTCTTAATGTATCGGTAGTTATAGGTCTTAATGTAATCATAGTGATAGGTCTTAATGTTTCCGTTGTGATCGATCTTAATGTATCCGTTGTGATATGTCTTAATGTATCGGTAGTTATAGGTCTTAATGTAATCATAGTGATAGGTCTTAATGTTTCCGTTGTGATCGATCTTAATGTATCCGTTGTGATATGTCTTAATGTATCGGTAGTTATAGGTCTTAATGTAATCATAGTGATAGGTCTTAATGTTTCCGTTGTGATCGATCTTAATGTATCCGTTGTGATATGTCTTAATGTATCGGTAGTTATAGGTCTTAATGTAATCATAGTGATAGGTCTTAATGTTTCCGTTGTGATCGATCTTAATGTATCCGTTGTGATATGTCTTAATGTATCGGTAGTTATAGGTCTTAATGTAATCATAGTGATAGGTCTTAATGTTTCCGTTGTGATCGATCTTAATGTATCCGTTGTGATATGTCTTTGTATATAGGTTTCGGTGATGGGAATGTAAGACGTTAAATAAAACTATATGCAATGAAACATCCTCTTTAATAGTCAAAGATAACAAAACCATCCAGAAACTAACAAACTCCAATTAACTGATTAATTGTTAAAAACATTTAAAAACTTGTTATAAAAATCAATTAAAACTTTAACTTTCAATTGTAAACATCTCAAACTACAGGTGGGCGTCACCGGGTAGAAAACGAAATATCGTGGCGAAGTCTCGGACGCTGAACAACAACTCCTTCGAAGGCAACTGTCATCCTCTTAAGTACTCGACATCAGCCTCTTCACTCTCAGTCGTGGCCGCCGGTTGTGCTCCTCCGCCGGTGTTCATCCGCGTAGGAACTATTCCGGTTCATCCTCGTACCTTCGGTCTTCGATCCAATCCTCGATCCTTCTACCTCGGATTTAATGCTATATCAGCTGTCGCAACCAACAGCCTCTACAGTAGCCCCCTACCAGCGGTAGCGAGACTTTTCCAGCTCATTGCTGATACTTTCCCTGAAACTTAACTCGACGGCCTGGTCGTGTCTTAACCTCTTTTGGCATGTCACAAGGTTCCGGGATAGTAGATTCATCCTCTGTTGATTCGCTCCTAGCTGTTGATTCGCTTTTAGGCAATATGTCCTGTTCATCTCGGGATACATATGCAGGTTTTAGACGATCCACGTTTACCGTACTCTCTCGGCCATGAATAAGAATCCTAAAAACCTTCTCCCCTCGACTCAGTACTTGAAATGGACCTTCGTATGGTGGCTGCAGGCTTTTTTTCAGGACATCGGTCCTCAGGAAAACATGACTGCACGACGAAAGATCTTTACTCACAAAAACTGCTCTATGACCCTGATGTCTGGACTTTACTGGCAGCAACTCCTGCATGGTCTCTTTTAGCTTTCCAACAAAGTTTGCGGGATCCGCTGTACCTGTAGACGGACATAAAAATTCTCCAGGCAGTCGTATCGGAGTTCCATAAACCATTTCCGCTGTCGTTGCTTGCAAGTCCTCCTTCCATGCAGCTCTAAAACCTAAAAGTATGGTAGGTAAAACTCTGGTCCACTGACTTGTACTGTAGGCTCTAATCGCTCCCTTCATCTGTCTGTGAAATCTTTCCACTTGGCCATTTCCTGCGGGATGGTAAGGACTTGTTCGATGACGGGCCGAACCCAGGAACTTAGTCAGGGCATCAAACAGTGAGGCTTCGAACTGTGTCCCCTGGTCTGTTGTGATTCGTAGAGGTATTCCAAACCTAGCAATCCATCCAGCATAGAAAACCTCAGCAACAGATTTGGCTGTTATATCTACGAGCGGGTAAGCTTCTGGCCACTTGGAAAAACGGTCGACACAAGTAAGACAGTAGCGAAAACCTTCTGATGGCGGCAAGGGACCTACGATGTCGATGTGCACGTGCTCGAACCTGGCATTTGGTGGAACAAATGTACCAAGCTTGCTTTGAGTGTGACGTGTCACCTTAGAACGTTGGCAAGCCAAGCATTGCTGAGCCCATGTCCTAACATCTTTCTTTATACCAGGCCAAACATATCGCTCTTCCACCAACCTTATAGTAGCTTTAATACCTGGATGTGAAATAGAATGCAGTTTGGAAAAAACGTTTTTTCTGTCCACTTCGGGTACGAATGGTCGAATACGTTTGGTTGATACATCACAAAGCAGCTCCACACCAGGATCACCAATTACGAATGGTTGAAGTACCAAAGATGAGTTACCGGTTTGAGCTAAAATTTCGGCTAGTTCCTGGTCACCTTTTTGGTTGTTAGCCATTTCTTGAAAATTTATGTGGGAAGGTGTTTCTATGGTAGCAATGCTTACTCTGGACAGCGCATCTGCAACCACGTTATCTATTCCCTTCACGTGCTGAATATCCGTAGTGAATTGGCCAATAAAATCCAAATGACGTAATTGTCTTGGCGAACACTTATCTTCTTTTTGTTTAAAGGCATATATCAGCGGCTTGTGGTCAGTGTAGATAGTAAACGGCCGACCCTCTACCATATGCCGAAAGTATTTGACTGCCATGTATGCAGCCAAGAGCTCTCTGTCGTAAGCACTGTACTTTCTTTGAGATGGTGCAAGCTTCTTTGAATAAAACCCAAGTGGTTGCCACTCTTTCTCGATCCGCTGATGCAAAGCAGCACCCATCGCAGTATCTGAAGCGTCTACCACCATCGCCAACTGTGCATTCATGACAGGATGGTACAGCCTTGTTGAATTCGCCAATTCCTTCTTGCTCTTCTCAAACGCAGCAACTGCTTCCTCCGACCACTTGATCACGCTTTTATCATTTTTCTTAGCACCTTTTAAATATTCGTTCAAAATTGCTTGAGTGTGGGCAGCTCTCGGTATGAATCTTCTGTAAAAATTCAAGACCGCAAGAAATCGACGCAGCTCTCTAATTGTAACTGGCTGAGGAAAATTAGCAATTGCAGAAACTTTATCAGGAAGCGGAGTAATACCCTTTTCCGTAACACAATGCCCTAGGAATTCTACTGTCGACTGTCCCAAGACACATTTGCTTACGTTGAGTGTTACACCATATTGAGCAAAACGTTGAAAAACTCTTTTTAAATGAATTAAATGTTCTTCTTCGTTCTTCGAAGCTACTAATACGTCATCAAAATAAGGTACACAAAATTCGAACTCACCCAAGACTTGATGAATGAAGCGTTGGAAAGTTGCGGCAGCATTTGATAATCCAAACGGCATATACAAAAACTCGAACAATCCAAACGGCGTTGTTACTGCAGTCTTTGGCACGTCTTCTTTGCGCACTGGAATCTGATAATACGCTTTTTCTAGGTCCAAGGTAGAAAATATCATTTTACCTTCCAAAACCTGAAAACAGTCTTGCATGTGGGGAACAGGGTACCTATCTGGCACGGTCACACCATTAAGACGACGAAAATCACCACACGGTCGCCAGTCGCCATTCTTTTTTAGAACCATGTGTAACGGACTTGCCCAACAGCTTTTGGAAGGCTTACAAACCCCTGATGCTACCAGAAACTCGAACTCTTGCTTTGCAGCCTTCAACTTATCTGGCGATAAACGTCTAGGTTTCGAAAAAATAGGCGGTCCTTTTGTTTGTATCCAATGTTCTACTTCATGCTTAACCTTTCTTGGTGTGACACCTGACCTAATCAGAGAAGGAAACTCTGACAACAACTGGTGGAACTTAGAATTCTCTAAAATTACCTTTACCGTTGAAGTAATCCCAGCATACCGGGTACCTCTTGTTTGCAACTTGGTCAAAGGATCAATTACTGCAGCATTTTTGACGTCGACTAATAAACCAAAATTGCGTAAGAAGTCAGCTCCGATAATTGGTTGAGGCACGGCAGCGATGATAAAAGGCCAGCTGAACTCTCTTCTAAGTCCGAGGTCTAATTTCAACAGGCGTTGGCCAAACGTTGGAATGGTCGTACCGTTTGCGGCGAACCATTTCATCTGTGAAGAATGGTCACTGGATGCATAGGCAGCACGAGGTATCACAGAGACGTCAGCTCCTGTATCGATGAGATAACGTGAGGATGTAGACTTGTCCGTCAGATAAATCCGCTGAATCATCGCCTCGCCGTCACCCTTTTGACGGGATGACGGCCTCAGCAGTTTTCCGGCTGGAACGAACATGGAGGTCGGCATTTTGTCGCTCGTTGCTTGAATACTCTATGATACCAGCAATACTGTGAATTTGCAGACTGCCGGCTTCGGCTAGTAGAGCGTTTCTGACTAGTACTTCTTGACCGGTCACTTGTACGGGCTTCCAACCGTGAGAGACGAGCTGTGATCTCTGTCAATAAAGACCGTAAATCCGTCTGATCCGTCGAACCAGCAACTACGCTGACTGACTGTGCGTTAGTTGTTGTAGCCATAATACCATCCGCCATCTCCGCCAGCTTGTCCAGATTGTCGTTGGAAATTGCCAAAATCTGTTGAACATTAGTAGGCAACCTCTGCAAAAATAAAGACTTAAGAAGTTCATCGTTAATTGTCGTACCGGCTTTGTTTCGCATTTCCAGAAGCAGTCTTGAAGGACGGCGGTCACCAAGTTGCATTCCCGAAATCACATCCCCTAAGCGTTGAGCTTCAGATTCAGCATATTGAGTGCACAATCTTTTTTTAAGTGCAGTGAACGGCTTATCCGCAGGTGGACTGATAACAATGTCGCTGATAATCGCCAGTTCCTCCGGTTGTAGAGCAGAAACTACGTGGTGAAACTTCGTTGACTCTGTAGTTACTCCGGCAAGAGTGAACTGACTTTCAATTTGTCTGAACCACAGTTCTGGATTAGCTCTCCAAAAAGGTGGCGGCTTCACAGTGACACGAGCAACTTGTTGATCAGCAGTTTCCGTAGATCCAGGCATTATTTGTATAAATGTATAAGTCCAGCAATAGAAGCAATTCGTACTCACGGCTTTCCAAGAATTTTAAAACTTGCAACGTACCAGCATCTCTTCGTAATTCATGGGCTAGTAGAATTTCCCAAATGCAGTTTGCAGAAACAGAAATATACGTGTTCGTTCACGGGTCACCAATTGTATGTAGGTTTCGGTGATGGGAATGTAAGACGTTAAATAAAACTATATGCAATGAAACATCCTCTTTAATAGTCAAAGATAACAAAACCATCCAGAAACTAACAAACTCCAATTAACTGATTAATTGTTAAAAACATTTAAAAACTTGTTATAAAAATCAATTAAAACTTTAACTTTCAATTGTAAACATCTCAAACTACAGGTGGGCGTCACCGGGTAGAAAACGAAATATCGTGGCGAAGTCTCGGACGCTGAACAACAACTCCTTCGAAGGCAACTGTCATCCTCTTAAGTACTCGACATCAGCCTCTTCACTCTCAGTCGTGGCCGCCGGTTGTGCTCCTCCGCCGGTGTTCATCCGCGTAGGAACTATTCCGGTTCATCCTCGTACCTTCGGTCTTCGATCCAATCCTCGATCCTTCTACCTCGGATTTAATGCTATATCAGCTGTCGCAACCAACAGCCTCTACAGTCTTAATGTATCGGTAGTTATAGGTCTTAATGTAATCATAGTGATAGGTCTTAATGTTTCCGTTGTGATCGATCTTAATGTATCCGTTGTGATATGTCTTAATGTATCGGTAGTTATAGGTCTTAATGTAATCATAGTGATAGGTCTTAATGTTTCCGTTGTGATCGATCTTAATGTATCCGTTGTGATATGTCTTAATGTATCGGTAGTTATAGGTCTTAATGTAATCATAGTGATAGGTCTTAATGTTTCCGTTGTGATCGATCTTAATGTATCCGTTGTGATATGTCTTAATGTATCGGTAGTTATAGGTCTTAATGTAATCATAGTGATAGGTCTTAATGTTTCCGTTGTGATCGATCTTAATGTATCCGTTGTGATATGTCTTAATGTATCGGTAGTTATAGGTCTTAATGTAATCATAGTGATAGGTCTTAATGTTTCCGTTGTGATCGATCTTAATGTATCCGTAGTGATAGGTTTTAATGTATCTGCAGTGATCGGTTTTAATGTATCTTTTGCGACCAGTTTTAATATAGTCCATAGTAATCGGTCTTATTATATCCGTAGTGACCCGTAGTGTCAAAAATCGAGACAAAGAAATCGGTGTTTGTTGACTTCCACCTGCGAATGTTGACAGTCACATAGTCGCTTTTGTAAATATCCGAAATATATACTAGGTCTAGTTAAGCACCACTCCCCGGGATACATTTGCCCGTTACACACTAAACTGATGTTTTTTTTAAGGTTCAGTGCCACTACCCGGTATATATTTGCTCGGTATGCCCTACACCAATGTTTTCTTAAAGTAAAGTGCCACTGCCTGGTATGCATTTAGCCGGTGCTCCGAACACTGATGTTTCTCTTAATCTATTCTCAGCAGATATATCGAGTAAATATAATGATATTAATAAATCTTGATCATAGATGGCACCACTGGAACACAAGAACAATCGCACCCCCTCTTCTTTAATGGCATACGTCAACACCAACGAATAAATCAATATCAATTCCGAATAACAAATATTTCGGACATTCACCAAAGTTACTATGTGATTGTTGACATTCACTGGTGAAAGTCGGCATTCTCTTGATTTTCCATTATTCACGGCAGCATATACAATGCAGCAATTTAATATATAAGCCATGAAACGGAATCGAAGGGAAGATCTTGAAATACGAGTAGTTGAGATGACTATTAGAAACACCTTAAAATTTGATCTAGCAATCAAATAGGTTTTGATATATTCCACATCCGCTTTTCGATGAAGTGGTTTGTTAGATTTCGATAGCGTTTTTGGCTTTTTCATCACTTAAATATCAATTTGCCTCCTACAAAGTAGATAATTTTTTGTCATCTTTTTTTTACAAGTTTTCTAAGAAAACATAAATTAAGAGCTGTGGTTATGGAACACCCTGTCTAAACTGGAAAGAGGAAAATAAACTTCTGAATCTACATCTGATATTCCTTTTGCGTATGGAGATGAAATGAAAATATTTTTTATAAATAATAAATTTACGTAATAAAACTGGCACATGTAATGTAAAGAGGTCTCTGTACTATATCTAAAAATAAACTATTTAAATTAGCTAAAGAAAACCAATACAAATTATGATAATATTGCGTAAATTTACCGAACTGAACTCTATACTGAAATATAATTCAGTTTCTTTTCCTTTTTTGTAGCATTAAATTACATAATAGATTAAAATAATTTAACTTTCCATTATCCGTGCAATTTTTTTACACAAGGTTTTCCTGTTAGTTAGAAACCTAAGTTTATAACTAAATGCTAAAATATGTTTTTGCTTTCTTTTCATACATGATTTATATCAAAATATTTCTAAGCAGCAAAATATAATAGCGTTTTTTTTTTCTCTACTCCTTAAACAGGTTATCGGAAGATGAAATCAAATCATGTCTTAAATATCATGACAACAACTGTACAGATTATCGTTATTTGTGTTCTAACAACAAAAGTGCGTTGTCAAAATATAGTAACAGTAATAATGATGTGATAGTATGTGAACTGTATTAAAAAAGTTTATGATCATATTTCATAAAAATGCCCTGTACAATCGCATTGAAATAAAAGAAAACGCTACAAATTTTATCTTCTTAAATTAGAGTTCTGTGTCAATGTTTATTCATTTAACTTTTCTCAAAACTTACGTCTCTTTTATTTTCGGGTTTGCTTCAATGGTATCCTGTATTAGACTAACAATTTAATATCTATACATATCTATCTATCGGCCAGTGGCATAAGACAACAACAATACAAAATTATTTATGTTCTGCGTTTTTAAAACCCCTGCATGCTTCTCAGTGCAGAAAAGTTTTTTTATTAATTTGATGCCGTATTTATATATTTCAGTCGATTTTTCCCTGTTTCAGTAAACCCGCGGATTTATTAAAATGATATGGATAAAAACGGGTACTAGCATTATACAAGATAAATAATCTTCCCTCCAAAATATAGTTTTTATCCCCTAAATAATATTTTTGAACTAATTTTTTAATTTATTATATAAGTAGATATTTAGGTAATTTTATTCATGTAGCAATTTAGGTAAAAAGGAAAACTTAAATATCTAGTTTTGTCCAACTTTCTCCAGCGAGTAACGACGATAACAATTATTCTCGTTTCTTTTGTAAAAACAGTTATAATTTACTCTTTTTGGTTCTTTTTCAGCTGTTGTTTAATGTTTTAATGTAAGCTGTTTTTTTTTACAGTAAAAAAACCGCTCCTCTTTTAAACTTTTATGCAATTAAGGAACTTTCATTTTATATTATTACAACATTTCTTATTTGAATTTTACATGCATTTGAAGCTTTTTCAGTCAATTTTTATTTTGAGCAAAATTTAAAATGAACAAGAATTCTCAATTTAAGTTATCTGAGATAACATGAATGATGGTTTAAAGTCATTTATTAAATGACTAATTCTGACATAATTCAAAAAATATATTGTAATGCTATTTCGATTTGTGTTATTATATATAGAATAAAGGATATGTGTTTATGAAAAATTGTAAAGAAATTTTTTTATTAAATCATTTTAATTTAATCTCATTTGAAACTTGTTAATCTTTGTAAATGTTTTACGAAAAGCAAATAGTTAAACATGTTCTGTGTGCACCACTAACGCTCTTATATCAGTATCATAGAATGAATTCATGGCGTAAATAAAGAGCTGCTTTTTAAACAACAAAATCGTAAAATCGCCTAAGTTAACAATCAGACGCTTTTATTTCTTTAAAAATATAATTAATTAAATTGTTACTCATATAATGCTAAGCTTTATTGTCTGCATTTTTCTAAGTAAAATCTTAAAAAGGTGAAGTTTGATTACCGTTTACTTATAACTCTTACTACCTGTATACATTATGCATAAATTGGGTAATATTTTTTTTAAAAAATATTTTTTTTCATCTTTAAATATACAAAATGCTTTGTTTTATTTGTTAAATAGATTAGGTGACTAGTGAGCTAAATTCGATTTGCTAATAACACTTGTTACGTTTGTATTCATGTCATAATTCAATCAAGGTTCGAGCTGAAATCGAACTAGCTTTTATTAAACAGATTTGAAAACAATCACTTTCCTGCTCATTTGGAGAAAAAGATGCTTTTACATAGTATCTATTTTTGTAAGTATTTTTCTACTCTTTCTTCATTTTTAAATGTGCTGTAAATAAATCAAGTTTTTTTTCCAGTTAAATCATAAAGAAATTTTTGTAAATAAAGTCAATGTAACGAACACTTCGTGATCATGTTTTACTACCATACGAATTGTGCAGTATAAAACCCCATTCTTACGAGGATTACGGACATGCTGTATTCTGAGTTTATCAAATTTAGGTTATTCTTATAGTCAAGAACCTCAGCTTGTTGGAGTGATGGGAAAAAATTTGACGCAGAGAGGCAATCAACACACAACATTATAAGTGCTGGTCCATTTCGTAGTTGTTTCTCTATACAATGTTTCTTAAAAGCAATCGAAGAGAAAGGAAATTGAATAATTAGTTTTTCGCTCATCTTGTGACGTCATGTACCTGATAACAGAATTGATGTAAATGGGTAGTGAGATATTGGAGGTTCGATTCCTGCAGCAACTCTTGGTGTTGTCTTCAACCCACCTTCTGTGTTGTCCAATGCTATCTGCAATCCACTTAGACAAAGGCTTATAAGCGAATGTAGAATGAAATAAGGAAACTGAAATATCAATAAACCAAATATGTTGGGGCCTCCCTGGCCAAGTGGTCTTGAGGTTTCAACTTTCTCTCTGTAGCATGAAGGTATCAGGTTCGAATCTCCTGTATGTATGTTTGTAGTGTTTTTTCTAGTTTGTTCTATCTGCTCGACGTCTCACTATTCTACCGTAATGTGCTCGACTTTGCGTGCAGGTCGTCGGGCAACCAAAGCAGGGAAGCCATCCTCTCTGCAGAGGATCAAAATTGCGATGGCCTATCTTTAGATCATCCTCAGGCATGTTTCCCAGACCGTCGCCAATAGCTTATTGTGCAGCTCTAGTGTGACGTAAATAAAGTATCTACCTACCTATCTATCTTTTCTACAACTTCATGAAGAGTCGTATTTCTTAATGAGTATACAAGCTTGTTTTATTCTTTTTCTAAATTTTTACGCATAATTAACTTACTCAGATTGGTGTGGTCATTACAAAGACAAATTATAAGCTCATTTTTAAGTAGCTACCTCAACGCTGAAGAACGTTTGACCTAGTGACCAGACAGCTCGGTCAGTGATGTTCCCAAACACAAACGCCTGCATGTGGGTATGCAATAGTAAATCAATAAAATACAACTTACGAACATCAACAACTAAGAATGGAATATTTTAGAATGAATATCAACATTTTTAGACTATTTATTTGCCTTCGCTAAAACAGATAAAAGTTTAAACAATTTCTAGATTCCTATAATTCTGTTTTATTCACTGATTTCTCAGGTAACTGTATCATATGTCTTATTTTCTTATATAAATATTATTGCATATTTTTTTAATCATGAGCATTAGTATGATTCAAATAATATTGCATTATAAAAAATATAAAAAGAAGTACAGAAAATGTTTGAAAGTATTTCCAATATTGTATTGAATCTCAATGTGTTTTTATTGCGCTAAAAATAAAATGTATTGATTAACACTGAATAGAAACTGGATTTGATGTTCAAATAATATATATAATATATGATATATAATAATATATATAATATATAATAATATATATAATATATAATAATATATATAATATATGAATAATATAAGATTTTGTATATATTATGTATGTTCTTATAGTGATTATCATTTCAAACCAATTTGAATTTGTGAATAAGTTGTATGTTTTAATTAGTTTAGGTGCAAATTAAACTGCAAGCATTGAAACATAATTGCATTTATCAATTAACATAATTGAAACATTATTGCATTTACCGGAATTCACATTTTTTTTTAAATCTTCTAAAACAAAATTTCTCTACGGAAAAGATGACCTGTAATTGTCTCATAAGCAAGGCTTTGGAATAACTCAGCAATTTAAAAGTGTTCTTTAACTTGACAATTTATTTGCTGAATAATATCTCTAACGAAAAATCTTTTAAATTTTATTCATTTTTAATATATCTTAATTGTGGTTTTTTCCATATGTATCCGTTATCGTGCATCATGCAAAGTTTCTGCAATTTCTTACAAAAAATTTTCCCTAACTTATATTCTTAATAATTTATACCTCTACTACCAAGGGATAATACAAAACTATTTATTTACATTTTTTTCATATCTAAAAAACATAATTGTATAAAACAATTAAATTCATACGCGAGGGACACTTACTTGTATGATGCCCTTCTTATTCGAAATTAATATTGTTTAATTAGTTTATTTTTTCATAATTTTAATGTGAGATGATATGGAATTAATTTATTGTTTTTTTTTAAAAATTATTTCAATGTTTAATGAATTTTTATTGCAATACAATGTTTGCAAAATTGCAATGTTTTATTTTTTGCAACGTTTAATTTATTCCACTATTTATTTTATAGCGATACCTAATATATTTCATTCATTAATGTATTATAATGCTTAATCTATTGCAATGCTTAGTTTATCGCAATATCTAATTTATTGCAATGATTAATGTAGAGCCGCGATGGCTCAGGGGATAGAGCGTTCGCCTTCCAATGAGGCGAACCGGGTTCGAATCCCAGTTGATACGAATTCCGCATCCGGCTTGCACTGACCACAGTGCTGACGTGAAATATCCTCAGTGGTAGACGGATCATGGGTTAGAGTCCCCTTGCCGTCAGGCTAACCGTGGTAGGTTCTCGTGGTCTTCCTCTCCATGTAACGCAAATGCGGGTTAGCTCCATCAAAAAGTCCTCCACGAAGGCAAATTTCTCCCAATACTCGATCCAGGAGTTCCCTTGTCTTCTGGATTGGGTTCAAAATTACAAGGCTACGGAGTTGAACATTAGTAGCCGTAAACCCATTGAGTTGGGTCGGCTGTTCAACGACGGTTATAAAATAAAATAAAATGATTAATGTAAAACGTTGCTTAATTTATTACAATGCTTAATGCATTGGAATGCTTAATGTATTCCAAAGTTTAATTTATTTTAAGGTTTAGTACATAGCATTTTTTAATCTGTAGCAATACTCAGTTTATTGCGATGCTTAATTTATAGTAGTGTTATGTAGATTATTAATATTTACAAAACTGTTTTTTAAACTTAATATGGGTGATGTATGATGATTCAAAATCTTGTGTGTCTGACATCACTAAATTAAATTCATTTTTCTTATGCATCAAATTAAAAAATGTCTCCCTTTAATTAATTAACAATAACTGTAATAAAAAATAGTAAAGTGTTGCGAGTTGTGTTGCCCAAAATCTTCAATAAAAAATGTTGGAAAATCAAAAATCAAACCGCAATGAAGGCACGAATTAGCTGTTAATAAGTTAACACACAGTTTAAGTTTTTAATAACATTTTTGATTATTAAAACAAACATAAATTTTATACTTTCCATCTACAAATTATTAAAAATAAATAAATAAGTATAAAATTTTCATTCTTTCGTTCTTGATAAAAAATTGAGTATGTTGTTGTAAAGCGTATCAGCTTTAAAAATTCAGTGAAAATTAAAACTTTTGTATTCAATCCTCAGAAAAGAATTGAATTAGTTGTTAATAATAATTTAAGTTTTTGATGAATTAAGTTCTAGAAATTTCAATAGCATTCCATGCTTCTGTTTTACGCTATATTTTCAGGATCTTATGTGTAGGCAAAATGTATCACGCAATATTTTTTTTTTTTAATTGAAAAATTTCAAGTCAATAAATTTATAAATTTATTCTAAACTTTTCATTTTTTAAAGCTGGAAATTTAAATTTTGTTTTACATTTGTGCTACTGAAAAATTTGAAACTTACGATTTTAATCTCCGTTTAAATTAAACCTTAAACACATTTCAGAAAACGTAATTTTTTTTAAAATTTTGACAGAAAGTTTTTCCAGCCAAACACCGCAATGGTATGTTTTAGTTACGTTTTGAGAAAATTTTTCAAATTTTCAATTCAAATTTTTCAAATTTTTGAGTAAATAAAAAATGCTTTTTTATTTAGTCAAAAATTTGAATTTTGAAAAGAATTTTTTCACGAAATATCATATAATGTCGTACATATAACTTGAAATAAAGAGGAAAATAATCTACCTTTTGAGGAACTGTTATGCATACGGGTTTCGATGATTTTTGAACTATATTTATTTTTACAGTTTAAAAAGTTTAAGCGAGCCGTGATAGCCTAGTGGTTAGAAAATCGGCTCCAGTACAGAGGGACCGGGGCGCGATCCTCAACTCAGCTAAGACCCACCGAGTACATGCGTTATACGTGCTTGTAAAATCTGTGGAATCGTGTAAAATATTAATTGGTATTTTATACTGTATATAACTGCTTTTACACTTTAATCTGATTTTATTCACGCTTTGATCCTGTTTTATCTTGTTTTATAGTTACATTTTAGCTGATTTTATTCACCTTCGAATACTCTTGTGTATAAAGTCCTAGTAAGAAAAAATAGCAGGAAGCTTTTTACCTTTGATTCGTTTTGAAACCGATTGTTTGGCGCAGCATGTCCTTTTGTGAGCCCTGTGCCATAAACCCTACGTTAAATTCAATAAAATTGTGTAAAATGTGTGTGTGTGTGTGTGTGTGTGTGTGTGAAGTCCTGTGGTCGGTCGCTGATCAGTACCATAGGTACAGGAATCTTTAGAAAATTCTCTTCCCCTTCAAATCTATGTCTAAATTGAGAAAGTGTCCTTTCGAATGAGAGGTGCTGCCATCTATTCGCAGGATCGTGAAGTTAGACGTACTTTTTTCTCCTGCGGTGCTGTCTTGTAAAACGAAAGGTGCACTTTTCTGACTTAATTTACAAGATGCCAATGGCTGGCAAGCTTGGCTTGTGCAAGCGTCATTAGAAACATCGACATAGAGTTTAATACTTTGAAAACCAATTTCACTTTTTCAAAGAGCTACATATGTAACTAAGTATAGCAGACTACTCGCATAATGCCAGTAACTCATTATTAAATTGTGTAACTTGATATATATATATATATTTTTTTTTGTGACTTTATATTAATGTGCTATGTCATCAACCGGCTGAATGTTTTCTATGCCTAGAGCACCCTTTCACTTTTTGTTTTTCCTACCGAAAAACTCGTTTTCTCATTTGTTAATCCATTGGTTTACAATGAGAAATTTCTATACCCCGATTCTCCCCAATAGAAAACACTCAGTCGGTATTATTTGTCTAATATAATATGCTCTAAGTTAAGAAAAGATCTTATTAAGTTTCTCTAATGAAGTTTGTTATAAAATAGTTATTTATCACTAGCCCCGTGACGCGGGGTTAATGTGTACACAATCTTAAAATTTAATATTTAATACATCTTCACTTATAAAAGATGCAAGTAAAATCAAAGTGGAAGTAATTTATGAATAAAAATACAGTCTTGAGTAAAAATCTTTAAACTCTATACTAATCAATGTTTAGGCCTCAAAAATACATAAATTTTAACTTCTTCCGGTTTAGCGAGAGATTTTTCTTGAATGTTTAAAGTGTTAGCAAATGTTTCTCCTTGATATTTCATTTTTGATAAAATAGAGTGAAATTGCGGCTATTTGGCCACCACGATATCTAAACAGTTAAAACAAAGAGTGCAACATTAAAGTAACCATTCTAAAATTATTTGTTAATACACAAGCAATTTAAATATTACAGGAATCTACAATCGGCTGAAGACTTCCCGTGTATTAAATGGTGAATGGTGCAAGTTAAATATTATGGGTCACAAAGTCCTCCATGTTGCATTACAAATTATGCTTCTAGGGGTACTGGATTGGAAATTGATCATTCTCTCGTTCAGGTCAAAATTACGATATGTGGATAAATGAATGAATATGTGAATGGGCCCGCCCTATAAACGGATGTAACGTATGGGTGTGGCAGAAGTTGAGTTTTTGGCCATAGCACCACTCGAAAGCAAGAATAATCACACCCCCCAGTGCCTTAATGGTCTACGAAAACAAAAATAGGAATCTACTTTATCCGCGTCCGTAATTGCAGATTTTAGAAAATTTTAATATCAAAACCAAAAATAAGACTAAGTTCAACCATTTAATAAGATTGTCACTGTATCTATGCATTATTTTTTAAAGAAAATATATCTCTCTGTATGAGAACTATGACCTATCAGACTCTTAAACGTTAAAATGGTATCTTAAAAAAAAAATTCCTGCGAGCATTAACGTAGATTTGCTACCATTATAAAACTCAGTTAATATTTACATGTCCACAGGGACCTCACACTTATGAGTCTACACTAACTTAGTAAAATTAGTACGTTCAAATTCCTTATTGCTTAATTGAAAAAGGCTCAAAGATGACTATTAAAACATGTAATAAGCATATTAATTCATAATATCATATATTATTGTTAAAAATTACGAAAAAACACAATAAAAAATATTTGATTTTTTTAATACATTTTCGAACATTTTAAATAAAAAAATTGCTTTTTTTTATTTTTTAAAAATTTATTTTGGAAGGGTATATATTTTTGCATGTATAAAAAAAAAATCTTGTGATATTGAGTTTATATTGATTTTTAATATTTATTGTTTACATTAATGATTTTGATTTTTTCTTAACTTTTCAGTAATGCGAAAAAGAAATATTATGAGAGGATTTGGGGGTAAGTACATTTTTTGTAGCTAACACAATTGTCACCCTTAAAGGAATCTAAATCAAAGATCAAGGTAAATAAAAAAAAAACATATTTTAACAATATTTACCAGCCACAAGTCGGTGGGTACAAAGTGAGCTAAAAGCGTTTATTACTACAAGGTTGAGTTTATTCCTACAATTTAGGGGAAGGAGGTAAAAATATAGTCGAAGCAGAGGAAAAAACGGAGAATCAGGGTAAAGTGAATATCGACAACTCATATGGCGTATTGCAGAAAAGGGAATGAATTAAATATGTAACTTATTCAAAGAACTTTCTATCGTCGTGGACCAAAGAATCAAAATATGTCAGCTTGGAATTCACACCAAAAGAAACATACGCCTATATTTCTAGTTCTCTAACTTTCCTCACTTATAAAAAAGTGAACTCTTCGGCTAAGCTTTTGCACCAACTGCCGTTGTGGTTGAATAATGCTTTGTGAGCCAATTTTTTTAACTACTTATTTGTAAGCTTATTGTGGATGTCCTATTTATAAAATAATGAAATTAAAATTTAATTTCATGATTATAAAAACCATTTTCAAAGGCTCTAATATTTATTTATTTATACTAAATCGCTTCAGCCCCAGTTTGCCAATCCTCAAACCTGTTTACGCTGTTCGTTTTAGTTCGTTTACCACCTGCTTTTTACATACGCTAGATCGTATGTTTTGATGTTTTTTTGTTTTTATTATAAATTACGTAATTATGTTAGATGCTAGATTTCGAAAATCAAGTTATCACAAAAGATAACAATTCAAATAGTTTTTTTAATTAAGACAAATGCATATTTTATTAATTACTCATAAATTGTTGAAATTAGATTGAAAATACCTAATTATTTACGATATTGTCACTATTAAAAATTAATTTACAAATTTACTGCAAATAGTTTCTCCTTTAAATAGAAAACTCCTATGGACCATTCTGAATAACTTCTGAGCTAATGATCGGAGCTTTACGTTCTAGAACTCAATCTTAATAGCCCGAGGGGGTGACCTCATATATGAAAATTAATTACTGCACGCGATACTTTAAGTTGCTGAATAGGACACAAAATCATATTTCTCTGAATAAACTTACGTATTTTTAGATAGATTTGTATTTCTGACCCCCTCAAAAATAGGGGATAGTCGTAATGCGGCATGGTTTCAATAGTTTTAAAGGGAAAACGGTCCTTTAATGTTAATTTGACTTTCTTTGTATTCCGCCATATCTCGAAAACTTTTTAAGAAAATAGAAAAGAAACTTGCACACAATTATTGAACTTGTTTATTCTAAGATAATTCATGTAAAAATAACTTTATTTAAATGTTTGTTATTCTTATTATGTCATTAAGTAATAGTCAAAAAAAAATTTTAAATAACAAAGTAGAAAATATTGAAGATAATTTCAAAGAATGTGAATTTACATGGCGAAATACAATATTTAAGCGAAGTCAAATTTTAAAAAAAGTCGTATTTTTATTTACTGTACTGAACATTATGTAACAATATTATTAAAAAAAAAATTGGGGGCCCTTCTCTAAGCCAAACATCTCGATTATTTGATGTAGAGGTACATTGTATAAAAATTAAGTTCATCTTAACGCCAAAAATGATGACAACTTCTTTACGCCAAACTACTAAGAGTAGTGAAACACCAGAAATGTTCTTTTAAACTACTTGATGTAAAGTTGCAGTTACCATTTTTTTAAATTCTGTAACACTAATATTTACAGTAAGATAAAATAAAATAAGATAAGATAAAATAGCATAAGAGTCAATAAAGTTACGTACACGAGACAATATAAATTAAGAATCACTAGTTTTGGATGCATATTTAAACTTATTCTTATAATAAAATAAGTTTATAAATCAAACATAAGCGTAACGCAGAGAGAATAATAAGACTAATTCAAAATAGGCTTCACAGAGCAGAAACAGGTAGAAATTATAAATCATAAAGATATTTCAAACAGTTTAGAGAGACTTAAAATTGAAACATGAATGTCTTTATTACACAATTTTAAACATACATACATATTTTAACCGCGAACTTTAGTTTCTGTCGAGGAAAAGCAGAATTGAAGATAACAGTGAACTTCACGCAAAGTTGGAATCGATTTAAAACATTAACAGACGTATCAAGTGCGTGTCAACATGGGAGCTTTTGGAAGCGAAAATATTTCAAATGTGGTGCGAAAGCGCGTGATCTTGTAAACATTTTGCATTTTAAGTGTTTAGAGCTTTCATACCCCCTTTAAATTGTATGTGAACACTCGATTTGATGTTAACTTGAAGAAAAAAAAAAGTTTTCTTTCACTCAATTTTTTGGGTTATTCATCATTAAATTAGGAGGGATTTTACACCACAGTTTTTGCAAGATAGTTTCAGTTACTTTGGTTTTTATTTAACAATTTTTCTAATAAAAAATTAACAAAGTTTTAAAGAGAGTAACATAATAATAACAAATAATAACAAGTCGATAGTTATCTGTATTGTTTTGCAATTTTTGTTTATTTTAATAAATAAATTTATTTTCTTTATCTAGAACCAGAATTTTTTGAAAATGGGGAGCATTATCAACTGTACAAATCTAGAATTATCGACGAAGATGTAGAAGGTAAGTGCTTTTTTTATTATTGAAATTCTTATTAATATCACTAAGAGCTGAAAATCAAAGCTTAAAATTCAATGCAGGTTTTTTTTTAAATTTTCAATTTTGAAGTTACATATCAAACAACGCAACTGCGAAATGTTTTTTTTTATTTGATGTGTATTTTGGGCGAAAACTTTTTTTTTAAATTTTTTTTTTAAAACTTAAAATCATAATTTAGATGAATTTCGTGTTTTGACTTCCTCTTACGGATTTTCTTCTTTCCAAACTAAAGATTTCTGTTTCAAAAGATTTTTTTTTATTTATTTAAATTCATTGACACATTTACACACACGACACATTTTACACCATTTGTTTCGTATGTAACATTCTTTTTTCTTTCAGAAGTTTTTCCTAGCATCTCCAAAATGCAGGAGAATGGAGTATCAAATCATGACTCACATGAAGAATTTCAAGATGGTGCTTTACCAGAGGAAAGATTGAAAGATGAAAGTACACCAGATGAAGAACTTAAAGATGAAAAAATAATACTTGATGCGCTTTCGGAAGTTATAAACAGTACTGAGGATTACGGAAGCGATTCATTTAAAGGTAGAAAAGTATTTAGTTTATTCCTATATTTATATAAATAAAGAAAATGTTACAAAGCATTTTCTAACAGTTGCCTCGGCATCTGTTAAAAAAATATTGTTGTCAGCGAAGCTCAAATTTAAATAATGAAAAAGGTATATCTAATTTTTTTTCAAATCGTAGCATTTTTCCCATGAAAATAGTAGTCCTAAATAAGTATTTAAAAAAGCGGAACAAAATACTTTTTTTTCTTAGAAACATTGTTTCAAGATGAAGTTTCCATATATATCATAAAACATTGTTTTAAATACAATGTTATACTTCGAATCTCAACTTAACTCAGCAAGTAATAATTGGGTATTGTTTAAAAGAAGACAAAGAATTCTTAGTATCCTTCCAGTAATTCCTTGGTAAATGATGGAATTAGATTAAACGATGTCTTTTAATACCAACAAATTGTTGATTGCAAGAATGTGTTTTAATATTTCGAATCAAAACTACTACGAAACAGTTTTAAAATTGAAAGAAAGGAATTTCTTTTTATGTAAATAGCCTTTATTCAATTCGATAGCTAAGTACTGGTATTGTAAATAACTCTATTTTTACCTAACATTTAGCTTTAGAGCTGTCAAGTTGTCTAAAAGGCGAGGTAGATTTTAACCCTATATAAAGCAAATAATATCATGCTTACCAGAAATGGGGTTTCAGCAAAACTGAACAAAATTTATCGCCACACCAAGGGGCACACTTTTGAGTGTTCAAGTTTTCTAAACATCGCAGTCAAGATGAAGAACTGATCTTACTAAGGTAAAAAGAGATATTGGCCTAATAAGGTAAAGATAAAATAAGCTCTTACATATACTCATAGGATATTTTAATAGGATCTTACTCATATGATATTTTAATTCTTGACATTAGTATTTCTACTCGTTTTAACCTTTAAAATAGCAACTTATATTTTAAATCTAAGTGTAATTTTTTCTCTAAAAATGACAAAAAGAATGTTTATGATAGTAAAAATAAGATCTTCTATATAAATAGATAAGAAACCCCTTTGTATTGAAATTGTATCAGCTGGAAATGTATATTCAAATTTGCTGAACATTAAATGTTTTAATTAATATTAGTCTAACGATAAAAGCAGCAAATCATCCTTTTTACACAAAGCAATTGATAAATTTGTAATACTCATATCTCACTACTAACTTATTATTGACTGTAGCAATAAATTTAAATATTGCTGATAAAATTTTTTGGAATACAATCCTAAGTTATGTTTTTGAAATACGTAAACAGTGTACAATTTTGATTTTACAAATTTCTTTAAAAATTGCTGTGAAAAATTGGTTTCTCTTTTAAAGATATTGCCTTATAAAAACTGAAAGTTTAACAATGCAACGCTCATTTAAAAATGCTTTCAAAATATTTAAATCTTGAATTTTTTTTATATATATTTGAATTTTTTTCTGTACGTTGCCTTCGTCAAAATGATACATTTTCACTATGTTTCTGAATTATAAAACTTTCCAAAAAAGACAGCAAATTATAATTAAAGAAAATTTGGACTTAAATAAAATGATACTCTTGACATTTCAAAAAAAAAAAAAATTCAATTACTTAAAACAATTTGCACTGCAGAAACTAGTTTTAAAAATAAACATTTCTTACTTGCGAGCATCTTTAAAATTATTCCGTTAATTTCTTTTTTTATATGATAAATCAATTTAAAAATTTATTGTCAAAATTAAGTGTTTTTTTTTGTAAGAATTTTGCTGCATTTTAACGATTGAATGAAAACTTAAAAAATTTTCTAAGACATTTTCATCGCAAAATTTTAAAAATTTGAAGTAAATAACTACTCGATTTTTAAAATGTTTGCTTATACTTCTGGGATTTAAATTAGTATCAAAATGATAGACAAAATATTTATCTTGTTAAATAATTTGCCTATAATTTAACGCATATTTTGTTATATAATTAGCATAAAATGTTATTACTAAATGTTCTATATTGAGCAGCTATAATTATAAAACACATCAACCTTAATCTATCAAAGGACACATCTGAACATAATTAAATTTACATGTTTGATATATTGATATTTAATGGTTATAGTGGTATAGATACGCCATAATTTAAATACTAAAATATTATAAAAATTTTAGATAAATTATGAAGAGCGTGAACATCCGAGGTATGAAAGTTACAATACACTTAAAAAATATCAAAGTATGAACGTTTGTCATAAATGGAAAACTTATTAAATATTAATGATTAAACATTTCTCAAAAATGTGTTGAAATAAAATTATAATATTGATAGCGGAGTTTTTCATTTTTTCTAGAAGAGTAATGAGCACAAATATAAAATTTTTACATGAAAGGCACAGTTTTATCTTAAATTCGAATTAAAAACAAATTTAAAAATATTTTAAAAAATACATTTTATTTAAAAATAACTAATAATAGATAATTTAAAAGAGAAACTTGTCAATCAAAATTTTAAATTTCTTCATTACTGAAAACGTCTGTTTTTTCAAATTTAATATTTTCAATCAAACACATATTTTCATTGAAATAGTTCAGAACAAGTGATAAAACCATTCTGTAATTAATTATTTGAAGTTTTTTTTTTTTAATTTTAAATTTCGATCGGATCATTAGACTGTCAACAATAAAATTAATTTTGGATAAATAATTTGACAAAAATTTTTTTATTCATCTTGAACTAAAGTAATGATTTTTATACCTGAATGTTATCAAAATAGAATATAATTCATTGAACAGCAAAATAAATATTTTTATACCTAATAATACCAAAATAAAACTTAATTCATCTAATACTAAAATATATATATTTATACTTAAAAATAATACCAAAATAAAATGTTTTCTACATATTAATACCAAAAAAAAAAATTTTTTTTTTGTGCCTAAAAATACCAAACAAAAAATTGATTATTCATCTAAAATTAAGATTCTTATACCTAATAATACCAAATTAAAACTTAATTTCTCTAATACTAAAATATTAACTTTTTTGTTTTTGGTCGTATGCCTGTTTTTAGGCAGAGGGGGTGCGATTGTTCCTGTAAAATATTAACTTAACTACTTATTATACTTAAAATTACCAAAACAAAATGTTTGCGCCTGAAAATACCAAACAAAAAATTAATTTTTCATCTAAAATTAAGATCCTTATACCTAATAATACAAAAATAAAACTTAATATTCATCTAATACTAAAATATATCTATAATTAAAAATACCAAAACAAAATGTTTTATACATAGTAATACCAAAATCAAAATGTTTGTGCCTAAAAATACCGAACTAAAAATTAATTTTTCATCTAAATTTAAGACTCATATACCTAACAATACTAGATTAAAAATGAACTATTCATATATTATAAAAAAAACTTTTAAATTTCATTTTTCTCTTTTAATTAACGGTTTTAACGCCTGTCACAAACACTTACTTTTTTATAAACAAATGTGGATGCATGGTTATTTGGTTTTTGATCTTTAAGAAATTTGCAATAGAATGCAATTTTAACAACAAACTCTCAAAATTGAACATAAAAATGTGCATTCCTTAATGAAAATATATTTTTTTTATATCTAAGACATCAATCTATTTATTTGTCTTTTATTTAGAAAACCAGACCACCCTATATTCGCTAAAAACACAGATGTCCACACCGTATTTTATTTCTGAAACAACACATGACTTAGATACAACCCATACTTATAGTTTTCAAACAAAAGTTTTTTGGAAGGATAAATTTAGGCGTTCAAATGTGACTGATGAAATAAAATTACTAGCTCAAAAACGTGAAATGAAACAAAGAACGGAATCAACAGAACTAAGCGTTTTAACGAAACAACTTAACGAAATCAAATTTTTTCACGATTCTCTAACTAATAGAACGGATATCAAGAAAAGTTCTGAAAGGCAAGGAACTAATTTAGGGAATGTAAAATTAGAGAAAAAAGAACATTCAAAAGTGAGAAATGAGCTATCATCTGAGAATTTATATGAGCAGGGAGGAAATTTTCGCAACTCGAAGACAACTGATTCTACTAAATTACACGATAATTCTTCGCTTGCAACAGAAATGAGTTTAGCTACAACTGCTAGAATATATCACTCTACTCACACTAAACCTATAATAAGAACGATAGCAATTTCAGAAAATATGGATTTTAAGAAAAGAATGAAATCAGAAAATGTTTCAAGGGAAACTCAAGAAGAAAATTTAAAAAATGTTGAAACTCATGCTAAAATTTCGCAGTCTCAAGAACCACTGATAAAAGCAACGACGAGTTCTGAAAATAGGATGGGTTTGAAATTTGGAATCAAATCAGAAAAAGTTTTAAACGAAACACAAGAAGATAATTTAAAAACTGTTGAAACTGATATTGAAATTTCACAGTCTCAAGAATCTCTGACAAAAGCAACGACGAGTTCTGAAGAGAGGATGGATTTGAAGTTTAGAATCAAATCAGAAATTGTTTACTATAAGACAGATGAGGATTCAAACAATTTTGAAACTGATCAGATTGAAAATTTTCAATCCAAACCTTTGGTAATCACAACGGTAATGTCTGACAATATGATGGATTTGAAGTTTAGAAAAAAATATCAGATCACTTTGCATGATAAAGAAAATAATTTTAAAAATGCTAAAACTAGCTACACTGAAAAATTACAGTCTCAACATTCCATTTTAAAAACAACAACAAGTTCTGAAGACATAATAGGCTTCAAGTTGGGAATAAAATCGGAAAATATTTCTAACGAAACACGAGAAAATAATTTAAAAAATGTTGTGGGGAGACTTACTGAAAATTTTCACTCCAATCCTTTGATGAACACAACAGTCATGTCTGAAGACACGATGGATTTAAGGTTACGAAAAAAATCTCAAAATACTACGAATGCCACTCAAAAAAATAATTTAAAAACTGTTAAATCTAGTCATCGTGAAACTTACCACCCTCAACAACCTATTATTAAAACAAAGGGGAGTTCAGAAAAGGTGACAGATCTGAAGTTGGAAGTGAAATCTGAAAATATTTCTAATGAAAGAGAACAAGATCCCTTAAAACATGCCGAGAATAGTAAAGCTGAATATCATCTCCAACATTCCATGATGAAAACAACAGTGAGTTCGGATGATATGGTGGATTTGAAGTTAAGAAAAAAATCTCATAGCACTTCAAATGGCAAAGATAATTTTAAACATGTCGAGAAAAGTCAAGCTAAACATCACTTGCAACATTCCATGAGGAAAACAACAATGAGTTTAGAAAAAATAGCGGATTTAACTTTAAGAAAGAAATCTCAAAGCCCTTCAAATGAGACAAAAAATAATTCAAAACATGCCGAGACTAGTCAAACTGAATATCAGCCTCAACATTCCATGATGAAAACAACAGTGAGTTTGGAAAATATGGTGGATTTGAAATTAGGAAAAAAGTCTCAAAGCAATTCAAATGAGACAAACGAAAATTTCAAAATTAATAATACAGGCCATACTAAAACTATTCAGTTCAAACCTTCAGCAGCTATATCAGAAGAGATAATAAATGTGACATTAGCAATGAAATCTGAAAATGCTTTTAATGAAACTGTGGAAGATAATTCAGAAATGGTTGGAACTAGTCTTACTGAAATATTTCAGTTCCAACAACCAGTAGGAACAACGGTAAGTTCCGAAGATATGATGGACTTGAAGTTGAGAATGCAGCCAGTAAAAGCTTCTAATGTAATACAAGAAAGAAATTTAGAAAGTGTTACTGCAAGTCAAGCTGAAATTATTCAGCCCAAACAGTCTATGATAAAGTCAACCATAAATTCTGAAGATGTGATAGGTTTGAAGTCAACAATGAAATCAGAAAAAGATCATTTAAAAAACATCGGAACTAGTCTTACAACAGTTTCTCAATCTCAATCTATAGTAAATACGAAGTCGGGAGATAATATGTTCAGAAAGAAATCAGGAAAAATTTCGAAAGATTTGCGAGAGGATAATGTAAAAAGCCCCGGTACTAGCTTTTCCGATATTTTTCAATTCAAACAGCCAACAACAAAAACAACGGAAAGTTCTGCCGTAGTATTAGGCTTGAATATGAGAATGAAATCAGAAAATGCTTCTTCTGAAATACAAGAAAACGATTCAAATAGTTTTAAAACTAGTCGTGCTGAAACTGCTCAGTTCGAGCAAACAGAAAGTTCTGAAGACATGATAGATTTGAAGTTAAGTGCGATATCAGAAAGCGCGTCCTATATTTCGGAAAAAATAAAATTAAAAAATACTGGAACAAATCACACTACTGCTGGATCTATAACGGAAACAAATTCTGATGATATCATGTTAATAATGAAAACAGAAGGAAATTCGTATAATTTGCGAAAAGGCAATATAAAAAGCGTTGGATCTAAATATTCTGATATTTCTCAGTCTCAACCAGCTTTTGTAAGAGCTACTGTCAGTTCTGGAGATCCAATAGCTTTGAAGTTCAGAAGGAAATCAGAAACAGAGTTCTATAATTCGGAACAAAATAAATTTAAAAATATTGGAACAAGTCACACTACAGTTCAACCTACGAACGAATCGAATTCTGATGATATAATGCTAAGAATCAGAACAGAAATCACTTCCGATGATTTACCAAACGATAATGTAAAAAGCGTTGGATCAAAGCAATCCGAAATACAGTTCCGACAAGCTTTGGTAAAAGTTCCTGAAGATCTGATTGATTTGAAGTTAGGAATGACATCAGACAGCATTTCTAAGTACAATTTAGAAACAATTGAAACCAGTCAAATTGCAATATCTCAGTTTCATCGAATATTAAATACAAATTCTGATGATATAATGTTAAGAAGGGAATCAGATGCTTCGGATGAGACGCACGAACAAAATTCCAAACACTTTGAAACTAATCAAGCTGAAATCTCTCGGTCAGAGGAGTTTATGATAAATTCAACAATAGGTTCTCAAGATATGCGGCATTTGAAATTAAGAATAAAATCCGAAAACGCATCTTTTAAATCTGAGAATAATAGTTTAAAATCCATCGAAACTACTCTTACTACTCGTTCTCTGTCTCAACCTGTGGCAAAAACAAATTCTGTTGTTTCGATGTTAAAAACAAAAAGAGAAAACGCTTCTAATGATCTGCCAAGAGATAATGTAAGAAGCAATAAAACCAATTATACTGAAATTTCTCAACCCCAAACCTTGCACAAAACAACGTTGCCACCCGAAGTAGTGGCTTTAAATTTAAAACTGAAATTAGAAAATGCGCCTTATGAACTGCAAGGAAATAATTTTAAAATTCCGATTCCACAATTGAAACAACCACTCAAGTTAACTCCAGTACCTGGAGTTAATTTAGTCAGTGGACTGGTGTTAAATAACTCCAGTACTTTGTTGGAGTCAAAATCAGAAATGAGTTTAGATCATGTTCTTACTCATCACATAAAAGAGGACTTGAATTTAAGAACGTCGAATTTAAGAACTGCAAATGATACGAGATTGAAAGAATTAGACAATGCAACTTATATACAGAATGATGATAGTTCAAATCGTGTTAGCACCGCTGAGATATCTACATCTCAAACCAGGTTTGAAAGAACTGGAATCATTCCGCCAAATACAAGTACAGAAAATTATACAGTTTTTCATGATTTTTCAATTCCAAAAGCAATTGCACAACCTGAATCTTTGAAGATTGATGATTTTTCTTTGAAACTGCAACAAAATTTAAGTAACTATGATATGCTGTGGTTGACGGACTCTTCAGATTATTATGTGGCAGATTTTGAAGATAATGGAAATATAAACCTTGAAAACGTAGCAGATTTGAGACAGGAAGTGAATGCTTTATTAACCACTGTAAATATTCCACAGTTAGTGGAATATTTAGATGGATTTAGATGGAGGCAATTGCCTGGTGGCCGAAGTAAGCTACGAAATTTAAAAGAAATTTCTACATCTGACAATATGTCCGTATTAAATAGTACAACGAATTCAAAACTATCTTCTTTAACTCAAGGCGATTTTCCATTTGTGCTTCCTGGCAATAATGCTCCAAACTATTCTAAAGATTATTTTGCTGCGAAGAAGGGAAGCCAAGACCAGTTTATTCCTAACAAAGTAGATAAAAAAGATATGTTAACAACAAAACGATTGGGATGGGACATCAAGTTTCCCTTTGATAGTCCAGTACTTTATCGCAAGAAACCAATGAAATCTGAAGAATTAACCACACCTGCTGATTTGGTGTTGGATTCATCTCATCTTCCCGAATTTTCAATCGAACAGAGCAGCCGAGTTATGAATTTCAACCAAAGCTATACATTTGCTACTATTACAAATGCTGATGTAGAAAATTCTGATATTCCAGAAGGATATACCACTGAATATTTCATTTCAAATGAGACAATGAATAGCTTTCCTAGCAATGATTTGCATACTAATTCAGAAGATGAATTAGAGGCTAACCAAAACGGACAAGAAAATCACAAGGAATCAAAAAGTAAGTTTTTTTCCTCTGTTTTTAAAATTAATATTTTTTGTTAAAAATAATTCAAGATATTAAATGCAAAGTTAAGTTCTTTTTTATATTCATTTCAAACTTTGGTTTGAAATCTTTTTTCTTTTTTTAAAATTTTTTTGAAAAGCATTTAATAGCTGTGATACTCAAGTTTTTATTCATAGCAAATCAGTCAGTTTGAAGGATTCACTTCTAAGCAAACTCAAAATCCTATATTAAAAAAGACATTAATTTATTTCAATTAAGAATTCTATGCAATAGTGTATTCTAACAGCAACAACAGTGTGGTTTTAGAGACCTAATGTTTTTTTTTCAATTTTTTTTTTAATAACTAACTATGCACTAAAATAACACGCGAAGCAATGAAATTATATGTTAATAAAAATTACTTTCACTCGAATTCTGATTACCTACTAGATAAATGATTTCCTTAATAATTAATTATAGAATGAACTAATTATATAATTAATTAATAATTTTATATATAATTTGTTAATTATATTAATAAAATTATTACATAATTAATAATGAATAATTTTATATTATATAAATAAAATTTTATAATTAATTATATAATTAATTATATAATTAATTAATTATATAGCTAATTAATTGTATAAATTAATGTGGAATTTATATTGTGTTTGAGCAATGGTAGAGTGTAAACATACCTTTACAAATATATATGCGTCATGCATTTTATATAACAGTTTAAAAATCTAGATCTAGAAAGTGTGTAATCTTTTATCTTACCTACTAGAATGCACACTTGAGTGTTTAAATTCAAAAATTTGAAAGTGGGGCCCTCAATTTTGACGAGTGTTTATCTCTAAAGTGAAGCTGAATAATTTGTGTTTGAGTTGAAAATATATATATATATATGTTTTATGGCAACGTATCTTAACGTTTGAATTAAGAGGGAAAATTTACAGATAAATTTCACAAAATTTAACAGCCAAACTTATAATTTTCGGATCTTTTATTTATGATTAAAAATCTGCACAATTTATCTGTGAATTGTAACGTTTTTCAGAACAGACAAAACAATCTACAACATTAACGTTTAAGAAAATGTCACATGACGTGGAATATTCACCATCTACATCTAAGAATATGTCCCATGATGTAGAATCTTCAACAATCACATTTAAGAAAATGTCACCTGATGTGGAATCCCTAATATTTACACCAAAGAAACTAACAAATGACGTGGAATATTCACCATTTACATATACGAATATATCGCATGATGCGGAATCTTCAACAATCACATTTAAAAAAATGTCACCTGATGTGGAATTCCCAACATTTACATCAAAGAAACTAGTACATGACGTGGAATATTCACCATTTACATCAACGAATACATCGCATGATGCGGAATCTTCAACAATCACATTTAAAGAAATGTCACCTGATGTGGAATTCCCAACATTTACATCAAAGAAACTAGCACATGACGTGGAATATTCACCATTTACATCTACGAATATATCGCATGATGCGGAATATTCAACAATCACATTTAAAGAAATGGCACCAGATGTGGAATTCCCAACATTTACATCAAATAAACTAGCACATGACGTGGACTATTCACCATTTACATCTACGAATATATCGCATGATGCGGAATCTTCAACAATCACATTTAAAAAAATGTCACCTGATGTGGAATCCCCAACATTTACATCAAAGAAACTAGCACATGACGTGGAATATTCACCATTTACATCTACGAATATATCGCATGATGCGGAATCTTCAACAATTACATTTAAAGAAATGTCACCTGATGTGGAATTCCCAACATTTACATCAAAGAAACTAGCACATGACGTGGAATATTCACCATTTACATCTACGAATATATCGCATGATGCGGAATATTCAACAATCACATTTAAAGAAATGGCACCAGATGTGGAATTCCCAACATTTACATCAAATAAACTAGCACATGACGTGGACTATTCACCATTTACATCTACGAATATATCGCATGATGCGGAATCTTCAACAATCACATTTAAAAAAATGTCACCTGATGTGGAATCCCCAACATTTACATCAAAGAAACTAGCACATGACGTGGAATATTCACCATTTACATCTACGAATATATCGCATGATGCGGAATCTTCAACAATTACATTTAAAGAAATGTCACCTGATGTGGAATTCCCAACATTTACATCAAAGAAACTAGCACATGACGTGGAATATTCACCATTTACATCTACGAATATATCGCATGATGCGGAATCTTCAACAATCACATTTAAAAAAATGTCACCTGATGTGGAATCCCCAACATTTACATCAAAGAAACTAACACATGACGTGGAATATTCACCATTTACATCTAAGAATATATCGCATGATGCAGAATCTTCAACAATCACATTTAAAAGAATGTCACCTGATGTGGAATCCCCAACATTTACACCAAAGAAACTAACACATGACGTGGAATATTCACCATTTACTTCTACGAATACATCGCATGATGCGGAATCTTCAACAATGACATTTAAAAAAATGTCACCTGATGTGGAATCCCCAACATTTACGTCAAAGAAACTAACACATGACGTGGAATATTCACCATTTACATCTACGAATATATCGCATGATGCGGAATCTTCAACAATCACATTTAAAAAAATGTCACCTGATGTGGAATCCCCAACATTTACGTCAAAGAAACTAACACATGACGTGGAATATTCACCTTTTACTTCTACGAATATATCGCATGATGCGGAATCTTCAACAATGACATTTAAAAAAATGTCACCTGATGTGGAATTCCCAACATTTACATCAAAGAAACTAACACATGACGTGGAATATTCACCATTTACATCTACGAATATATCGCATGATGCGGAATCTTCAACAATGACATTTAAAAAAATGTCACCTGATGTGGAATTCCCAACATTTACATCAAAGAAACTAACACATGACGTGGAATATTCACCATTTACATCTACGAATATATCGCATGATGCGGAATCTTTAACAATCACATTTAAAAAAATGTCACCTGATGTGGAATCTTCAGCATTTACGTCTAAGAAACTATCACATGACCTTGAATCTCCAACATTAGCATCTGAGAAAATAGGTGCGTATAACCTAATTTCATTTATTTAATCCAATTGTTGCCATTCCTTTGTTGAATAATGTAAACATTTTCACATAAATGGAAAAATAACAAATATTATATCATTATAACAATATTTTAATAGCCCATATTTTAGAGTGTAAGTAGTAGTTTTTCATAGAATACAATCATTAGGAGAAACCACGCAAATTACCAGTTAAGGAACACATTTTTTTTAAATTTAACAACCAAAGAGAATTTGTAGTAAACAATTGAATTAAACGAAATACAAACATTATAAAAGTTATGCAATATTTAACATTATAATGAAGTTCTTTTACAATTTAATTATTTAACTTTTTTCTTGTTAAGGACAGAAGAAAGCTTGAGGAATAGAAGAAATTTCGTTCTATTATCATGTCTTGAGCAATGTATATAATTCCTTTTGAATGATTCAAAGATGCTCTTACAAAAATTTAGCAATAATAAGCGAATTTAGAAACAATTAGAAAAAAGCCAGTATTAAATTCACAAAAAAAAATAATAAAATATTTCTTACAAAAGTTTGATTCATTAAAACTGTGTTTTATTGTTGTTAGCTACTGTAGAAGAAAGCCTTAGGAGTTAGTGGGATTGCTGTTTTTCATTTTTCGTTCTTTAAATTCAATTTTAGACAACATGTGTTATTATTGTTTATTGATTCAAAGCATGTTCGTGCAGAAAAATAATTTTTCCGGAATTTTCACCAGATAACAACACAATATATGGAAATATTTTATGGCATACATAAAGATATGCGCGTTTTGGTTAATGAAAAAAAAGCTTTTTAGGACAATATGAAGTATGGTCTCAAGATTTTTAAATCTTCACTCTGCAAATGCTCTCTCATAAAATGTGATAAGAATTCAACTACATAATAAGAAATATTTTTTTAATATTAGAGTTTCTTTTTCGGTAAAAAATAAATTTAAAAAAAAGAACTGAAAGTAGAGGAAAAGTTGTTATTAAAAGTATAGACAGTTAAAAGACGAGTTTTTCTCAAATTCCCACCTGGGTTGACATTTCGTCAGTTCAGGAGTATTAGGGTTAGAATTGTTAGCCACTCTTTCAGTGGCACCATATTCGGTGGACCAACGTTACTCCCACAGGAAGAACAGATAATACAGGAAATGAAAGATTATCCATGACTTGCCCGGAATTCGAACCTAGAACCTTTCTGATGCAAAAGTTCCCTGACCCTTATACAGTCCAGGTGACTATTAGAAGACTAGTTTTCATAGCGGAATTTCACCCAGAAAAGCATTTTGAATTTATTCAAAATTTATCAAATAATTTACAAAAAACTTAACGCATCATTTATATCATTTGAAATAAAAACGCTTAATTAACAAATATTTTCGCGTTTTTTTTCAATACAAGTTATAAATGATCAGAAATACTCAAAAAAAATAAATCCATTTTAGCATGTTCTAAGCAAAATAATTCAACATCGGGAGCGATATCGTTCTTTGTTAAACTGTTCTACCGTAATCGCTCCTCGTTTAACTGATCTACCGTAAAGTGCTCGACATCGCATGCAGGTCATCGGGCTACCAAAGCAGGGGAGCCATCCCCACTGCAGAGGATCAAAATTGCGATGGCATGTCTTCGGATCATCCTCAATGATGTTTCCCAGATTACCGCCAATTGCCCATTGTGCAGCTCTGGAGCGAGTAAATAAAGAACCTTTCTACCTCAACATCGTCAAGAAAAAACTGTTTAGTTGTGGATTTGAATTACAATTTGATCTAAATACGAGTCACATAATTTTTCTTAAACTTAATTTTGTGGGCCAGGTTTATTTAATATCTGAGAAAGAAAGAAACAAAATTATTTCAATTTCATCTTTTCCTTCTCTGCGTCTATATTTATTTAACACACTCTTATAGGTGCATCTTAGATTTTTGAACCACTTTAAACTTTCTTTCTTTGGTGTTGCTAATTATAACTTGTATTTATTATATTTGATATAAAAACAAACTTAAGATAATTTTCCTTTACCATAAACACTACATTATCATAAATGCCGTATCAGTGTAAACGTCGCACCAGCGTAAATTACGCAACCGCGTAAACTATCCAGCAGCATAATAAGCTCATTTTTAAACGTCTAGCGAGGAATACGTTTATTAAATGCTGTTAATGTGTTTATCGAAGTCTAAATTAGAATTGCTTTAGTATTAGTCTTGTGTTTCATCGCATTTCTCTTATAATTTAAGCTGCAGTAAAAACTAATAGATTAAATACTCTTGGACATATTGAAGCAAATTCCAAAGAAAACTTAGAAGTGAATAATCAAGAGCCTCTCGAACTGGAATTAAGAAGAATGAATAAAGAAGATTCTGAAGGTAAAGTTGATGAAAATTGCATCAATCAATCTTTCTTGTTCACATTTTAGGTACGAGATTTAAGCAGGCCCATATTCTTAATAATTATTATTCAATTCCTAATATTAATTCACACACTCCCTATATCTTGTTCAAATTTTCAATCGTTAATGAAATACTTTTTATTCATCCATTCAAGTTTAAATACATTTTTTTAAACTTGTAGTGGATGACACTTGATGCTATTACATTTTTTTTTTAAATATTAATCAATTACTTAAATAGGGATGAGCGAAAAACGAAATGGTATTTTCTGATTGGTTAAGCGTTAATCATTGCTTAAAATTTTATTCTAAGCTATTCAGTTTTTAATACATTTTAAGGATGACATCAGTGATAATTTTTAACTTTTATCTCTATTTGAACAAAAAAAAAAATAGTATATTGCACACATTTAAATATTCAATTATTTTAAATTCACTGTGTTAGCTAAATTCAATAAAGAACATTACGTGTTAGCACGCATGGTCCACGTCACTAAATTTATAATTTTTTAGTTTTTTGATACCATTTGCCTTTTTTTCAATTCCTACTACTCGTTCACACTTTCTCTATATGTATTTATGTATCTTGTTCAAATTTTCAATCATTGATAAAATACTTTTTATTCACCCATTCAAGTTCAAATATATTTTTCTTAAACTTGTAGTTTATGACACTTAATGTTAATACAGTTTTCTTCAAATATCAATTCATTAATTAAATTTAATTAATTAATTTTAGTTTTTATGGGTGAAACATTTTAATTGTTTAATAAAAAGTAACTAACATAAAATTTTTCTTTATTGATCTAAGTAGGAATTGACTTTAATTTTTTTTATTATTATTACTTGTTTTATGATTGGTTAGAGCTAGAGAAATCAGTAGTTAGTGTCCTTTTGAATAATTAGTGTCCTTTGAAATCATGATATGGCGCGTGTGTTTTAATTTTTCAGACTTACGGTTGTGGCAATTTACCCACTTATTTGCTATTACTACTTAAGGGGGAACCCCACCCTATGATGGTAAAATATTAACGTTTTTCTTGAATTTTTTTTAAGTAATAGAGACAATGCAGAGACTCCTTTTTTATGTTATTTATTATATTATTATTATTACAATTTAAGTCTATTTTAAAAAATTTTTCTTTTACAAAATAATAAAAAATAAGTTGGTGGCAGCTCCGTGTGTGGCTGGTCATCAAAAAGTAGCACCTCACAGGCCTCATGGATTTAGAAGTCCTGAAACATAGGAAAACGATTTTGTTTAGATTTTCTGAAACATAAAGACATTTTCTAAAAAGTCGCATAGCGGTTTTTTGATATTCGCAAAATTACCAAAATGGCGGCAACGTAAAAAAAAAGTTAAGTTTTTCATTAAAAAATATTCGTTAAAATACTAATATAAAATCGCAATATAAAACATCAAAAAAATCCTATGCTACTTTCTAAAGAATATATTTTTACGTAAATTAAAATAAAGAACAGCTTATTTCGTTGTATAATAGATCATGAGAAAAACGTTAGGCCAGGTCAAAAAACAGCGTTTTGAGAAAAACGCGTTTAAAGTTTTGACTTATGGTAGGGGAAAACGTCTAATTTCATATATATAATGGTCGATAAATGAAATGCCTACAATAAGTTTCTATATACAGTCAACAGAATGGATGAGACACAAAAAGAATGATTTTGTGGCTTGACTTTTTTTTTTTCTTTGTTGACGTCCCAGGTTTGTTTGTATATATTCGGAATGATCAGTAATTTTAAATGTAATTTTTGTGTTATATTTTTGGGAAAAAAATATGTTCTTTTCTTTAAAAAAAATATCAGATGAAGACCAATGTCAGAAAAAAAAGTACTTTAGAAAATTAACTTATATTAAAACGCAATTACCTGATCGTTGACATGTGGATTTAAGCAATTTAGTTAATATCTGCAGAGATTCTTCTACCTGAATTTTCTACCGGAAGTTGAAATAATCACTACAAATACTGCCCCCTACCGTGGAGAATATGAAACACGATCACTGATATGAATCACGTGTAAAGCAAATCAAATCAAAGGTGACCCCCTGAAAAGAGAGTATTTTTTTTAAATAAAAATCAGTGGGCATAATTGCAAAATAATAAAAACAAGACAAACAAAAGCACTTAAAATGGTGATCAAAACACTATTTGAAAAATTTGTTACATTCACAGTAAAAATACTGCGTTTTTCCTTTTTCCCTAACCTCCTTCAAATTACCCTATTTTTTTCCCTAAGTACCAAAGTTGGAAAGCAGACCTTCAGAACAATTCAGAAGAACGGGAGCAATCAACTCTAATTTCAATTCGTATTTGTTCTTTAACTCAATCAAATAATTAAAAAAATTTTTTATTACTTTAGAGGAACTGTGTGATCCACCCGGAGGCTATGAAAATATACGTAAGTGAATAAAGATATGAATTTTTTTATTGTTTACAACAAAGTACTAAGAAATTAAATTTTATTGAAGCTTTGTTTCTTTCATTTCCTTAAATGACATTTGCAAATAACTGTATCGTTTTTTGGGTGTGTTTAGCTTTTTATTTTCTTGTAATGCTTTTATATAATTTAACAAAAGGGATCTCGCACATGTTTGAGCACTATCACTTTCGTATAAATGTGTAAACAGGCATTAGTCAAAAGCTTTACTTTTCATTGAAATGTTTAGTTTATGAAGTGTAAGTATTTATAAAGTGTATAAAGTGACTTTATATTCCTTGATTTTCATTTCATTTTAATCCAGACAAGAAAAATTAAAATAAATAAATGAAAAAACATAAAAAGATTTGTCAGTTGCTTAGGTAGCTACGATTCCTCCTCCTCGGTGAATTAAAGATGGCGTTTAAAGTGTAAAATCCTAGAATAGCCCACCGCTTGGCGCCTTTTTAAATCTCGCCAAGTTGGCGATTATTACTTAGATCAACGTAGCTTTTTGATTATTAAAAAAAAAAAACAATTTAAATTATAACAAATTTATTAAAATATTTTTAATAGAATAAAAAAAGCTTGCCATTACTCTGAAGGCTCTTCTCGAAAAATGAAATAATAACGATAATTCTAACAGCAAGAGATCAGAAGCATAAATGGTGAAAAAAGAAACAATTTTACCTCTTTTTTTTTTAATGAAACCCAACTTTTGCATAGGTATACATATCAAATTACCAATCAGTTTTAAGAATTTCGGTGGTGTGATCGGACGTTCAAAATAATCCCCCTGAAATATCTTTTGGTAGATTGGGGAGATTTCAAAAACTTGCTTGGCGAGATTTAAAAAAATCGCCACTATGTGGGCTATTCTAGGATTCACCCTAGCTAAAGTTCACTTAGAGAAGACAACTTCAAAATATTTACATAAAATATAATGCCAAACCACATAACCATTATCATTATCACAGTTTCTGTAATCTAGTTATTTCATTAAAAAAAAATACTTGATTTTTTAACATTATTTCTTGTATGTAAAAAATATTTCGAAACGTTAAGATTAATTTTAAAAGCAAGAAGAGAGAATACATGCCTATAGTTTTAAAATTCAACTAACCGAACATATCGTGTCGACCCTTTCATGTCCGCGAATTTTGTTGTTGTTGTTGTTTTATTTCTTTTCGGCAAATTTCGGCTCTCAACCAATCACAAACTGTTATTACATAAATAATCCCTAAAAACTGAAGCAGTAGTATATTACCTGATTAAAAACCTCATTCGCTTCAAAATGCATAAAAAAGAAATAACAGTTGACTTGTTTTAGCCTTTTGCTTACGGCTGGTACAACATGTGAACCATATGTAGTGGTTCATCATGGTACACCGTCAGGAAAGGGTTAAGCTCTTCAAAAATAGGTGCCCATTTTCAAAACTTGCCAGACGTGAATCTCATTCACGTCGTCTGGCCTATTTTTGAAGCCCTAGAAACATATCTATTATTATTTCCTTTTTATATATTTTTGAAGCAAATGAAGTTTTTAATTGAAGTTAGCAAACTTACTGTTCGTTCACCAGGAGGTGGCTTTGGCTCCGCCTTTCTTTACGTAGTATCCGACGATGCTATTACCCTATTTTCGAGAGAAGAATATGAACAATCCCAAAAAAGGCGAATTGGTGATCGTATGATAAAAATATCGATATTAAGTATTTACTAAATTTTAAAGAGTCAAGTTCTCACAGTTTTTTGGAGGCAGATTTATTTTAAACTTATTATTAAAAGTATTTCTGGTAATATTTAGGATAATAACATCAATATGCATAATGATTTCTTTTATATGCCCATAAACACCTGGTTTTTAAGAATTTATTTCCAGTTTCAATACAAATTCACTATTCCAAAAATTTGGCTATAAGGATGTTTTACAAAAAATTAAATTAAATATAGAAAATTCTAAAAAAATTTTTTAATTAAAATTTATTTCTCGTGGATAAAAATAAATAAAATTTATCATTAATTTTAACTAGTGAATCGTATTGTTTTTATTATTAATATTTTTTAATTCTATAACAAACTTCGAACAATTGTTCATTCAACAATAAAAAATAGTATGAAAATTCAATATAGTTTCCTAAAAATATTCAGAATACAAACTTGAATAAAATACCCATTTACTTTTTAGCTGCATACATCATAAATTTCACTCACTTCTGAATAGTAAAAAAAATATATATTAATCAACTTAATATTGAAGAAAATTTACATTTTTAACAAAAAGCATTATGCACTTAAATCAGAAAAAAATTAACTATCTTAAAATTAAATTAAAATCATTGAATTTTAAGAAAATCGTAAAACAACAAGAGCTAAAACAAATCGAATATCTGAAATAAAGAAATGTTTCATTACATAGGACAAAATTTTTATGCTTAAATAATAATCAAATAAATCGTCAATAATATTAGGTATTACTAATGAAAATGATTATTTCAGTGACATGAGAATATCTTTTACGCAATAATATTAAACCTAGTTTAAATTATTCCATTAATGAAAAATATTATTTAATAAATATTTCCTTTTTTTTTAAACGGTAGTTTGTAAACCTAAAATATATTTAACTAGCTAGAATTACGAAAGTTATACCAGCGGACGATAAAGCGAAGTAAAGCGTTGAAAAAAAATCACTGTTTGGCGCAATTGCAATGGGATGCCAGCAAGTGACGTCGTGTGGGTATCTCGAATCTGATTAGCTGTTGAAGCGTGGCATTTGTTTACATTAGCAGCTGTTCTTTCCTTCCTATTTCGAGTAAGCCAAGCCCATCAAGTATCAATTTTATTAAGTGACACATTTTAAATTCTTTCACAAAGATTCTTTCTCAAACATTTCTTTTCAACTTTGACTATATATTTACGCAAAGACAGGCCCGAAGCCACGTGGAACATAAACAAAGTAATTATGCATCGAAGTTGCCAGGTACACAAAACAAAAGTATATAATGGTTACAACGAACAAATAATAAACAAATAATAAATCTAAGTTAAGTAAAAGAAGAAGACAAGAAAGAATTATGTTTCAATTAATTCGATGTGCGATACGGCTCTGCATTTAATTAACTTATAGTTGATTAACATTATAACTCATATAGAGAAACTTAGCTCAACTTTAATACGTCATTTTGATGATAAATATTAGCTGTCGCTGATGTCATAGGTCACATATGTGTGTATGGGAGGTCTTCTTCTTGAGGTGCAAGTACCCAATTACAAGAGCGGGGGACACCGAAATGAGCTTTGCATCAGAAGAGGTTGAGCCAAGGGCCAACTCCTGGTGAACACACAGTATCCCTGCATCAAAAACTTAATTTCAACGTAACATCCAGCAATCATAAAGAAAGTTATGTATGAAAATGAAAACTTATTTTAAATTATAACGGACAAAATTGCAATGAAATGTCTTAATTTAAATTTATTTACAGCTAATTGCGAGGCTTATGAGATAGAGACTATGACAGAAAAGCTAAGACTCTGCTACAGGACTCGAGCTAATTTTCCGAATCTACCAGAGTAAGAGAGTGTCTTAAATTGTTTTATTTATTTATTTTTTTGAACTACCTTAAGTTATTACTTTTATTGCTTTGCAGTGTCTTAAATGAAGCTATGGGATGCGTTAAAAAAAATTCCCTTACACATTGTTTACCTAAAGACATGGATGATTTCGAGAACCACATGTTGGGAAGGACAAAAGGAATAAGACGTTTTACTTTAAGACATTATGCAATCTCAGGTAAGTGTCATTATATATTTGGCGATCGCTAAAGTTCTTGCTATATCTGAACTATAAAAGTATGTTAAATTAAATTAATTTAAATTATGAAATAGAAATTTAAAATTTAAAAAAAACAAACTAAAAAGTTTTAAAAAATTATAATTTTAAAATTAAAATAAATCACTTTAGGACATTATGAACTCTCAGGTAAGTGTGATTATATATTTGGCTATCGCTAAAGTTGTCGCTATTTCTAAACAGTAAAATTAACTTAAATCAAATTAAACAAATTTAAATTAAAAAATAAAAATTAAAAATTAAAAAAAAGGAAATAAAAAGGAATAAAATTTTAATTTTAAAATAAAAATAAATTACTTTAAGATATTTTGTAATCAAAGGTAAGTGTAATTATACATTTAGCTGAAGTACTAAACTAATTTAAATTAAGAAATAAAAATATAAAATTTTAAAAAATAAAATTAAACAAAAAACAAAATTTACAAAAAATTTTAATTTTAAAATAAAACTTAAAATAAGAATAAATTACTTTAAGACATTATGAAATCTCAGGTAGGTGTAATTATATGTTTGGCTATCGTTCGAGTTTTTGCTCTATCTAAACTAATAAAATTAAATCAAATTTAATTAAATTTAATTGATATAATTAAAAAATAAAAATTTGAAATTTAAAGAAATAAAATTTAAAAAATTAAATTTGAAATTAAAAATAATAAAATTTTAAAGAATCGTAATTTTAGAATAAAAATTAAAATACAAATAAATTGACTTTAATATATTGAAAGAAAATAATTAATATATTTAATTAAATTAATTAAATTAGAATAATTACAATAAACTAAATTTAAGTAAAATAAAATTGAATGGAACCAGTTTAATAATTAAAAAGAAATTTTAACAGGGTTCTACCATCAGATTTATTTTTAGAAAGTTTAAAATATATCTATAAAATTTTGGAAATATGCCATCGTTTCTGGATTTTTTTTCCTAATCCTGTATAACTAATTAATGATTTAATTTTCATTGCATTCAAAGAATCAGATGAATCAAAGAGGAACAGGGAGTGTTTTGAATCCATTGACTATGAAGCTGTACAACAATGTCAGGATGATTATTATGATTACGCCCATGGTGTATGGATGGGACAAGAAAAAGATGCAGAGTAAGTATTACATTATTGTATAGTAGTTGTTGTTGTCGTATGCCATTAAGGGAAAGTGGTTGCACTCCTTTCTATTTTTCAATGGCCTCCATTGCACTCCTTCCTATTTTCCAATTATTATAAACACATAATTCAAGTAAATTTTTATTGCTTTTAATTTTTTTAATATTATTATAGTTACTAAAATGGATTGAATAAATTAATGCAATATAGAACACACAAAAATAGTTTTATTTATATAGATATATAACATGTAACCGTGACACGTGGAATGCCATGGGGGTCACTGGTGACCTCAGTGAATTAAATGCGGTACGAGTGATTACAAAAAATTAACTGTTTTGTTGTGAATAATATTTAATCGAAATATGCAACGCATACAGAGAAAACCATTTTGGTCAGACGGGCAAGGCACGTGAAATTAGCGTGGCCTTCAACGTGTTAATTCAACTATTATTTTATAGTTATTAAAGGTTATTAAATTTTAAAAGTCACATTAAACTTATTTAAACTTCACCAATTTGGCAAAATAATTTCCATCTCGATGAAGCAACTTCAATCAGAATCAATGACAATTCTCACTTTTTGTAAATTTTTGTGCGACAAGTTAATGTATTGTTGACTGACTTTATAAATATTGGTGCTTTGTGCCGTTTTAAGAATCAGCATAGACTACAAAAAATATGTTAAACTTGACCGTCTTAAATAACTTCAGTAAACTCAGAACAGTTATCACAAGAAAGGTTTATTTCATGCTTGGAATGGTTACCACATTTTGGCCACCATCTGCCACATCCTATGGATACCACATTTGGTGACTTAATGAAATCTGAATTTCAGAGCCATTCATTTTTTTGAAAGCTTGTAATATTTTAAGTAAACACAGTCTTTTTCATTTTTTTTTTCAAGCTACATGGTCTACTCATTGCCATTTTGGGCGAACTTATGGTATAATACTTATATATAAGAGTAGTTATAAGTAATAATGTATAGATAATTATGTATAACAAAATTATGTATAATAATTAGCATATTGTATAATATAATAATAAATACATGAATATATTCTCTTCCCAGTTCCATTATGGGCTGTTTCAAAGCATCCTATCAGGAGTGTCCAGATTTTTTAGTAGAATTTTTGGTGAGACTTTTGACTAGAACGGTACAGCTGAAAGTTTCCTGTACACAAACAGATGAAGCTTCTGAAAACTGTAATATTTTATATACAATACTATATATTTTTAATATATTACACTATATACAGTCCCTGGCCATACTATTATATCCACTATAAGATTCTATGTAAAATCTTAATTATCAGGTGACAGCTTTATTGTTTTTACACGGCTGAAGCCGGTTTGCACTTGTTCACGCTCGTGTATCAATTGGTTAACATTGAAATGCAGTACGTTAAAAAAACAATATATTAATGCAAATCGGAAGTATATAAGAAAGTTCCTAAATATAATACCCATTACATGTGTGCTTGATCATAAAAGTATTGCGTAAAAACTCGTGCAAAACATGTAATTATTGAAACACTACAAAGCGTCTAATAATTTGGTTTATTTATTATAATATACTAATATAATACCTGATATAATAAATATTCCATATTTATATAATATATTGTCTAATTTTTCCTATCGTCGAATATATATTATATTTCGTCTAATTTAACCAATTGATACACGAACGTAAACAAGTGCAAATCGGTTTCAGTCGCGTTAAAACATATATATATATATATATATATATATATATATATATAATACTATACAATATAATGAATATATTATATATAATACTATATAATATAATATAAATTATACTATATATTTTTATTTTGAAATAAAGGGGAACCGGTGTGTTATAATCAGAATAATGTTTATTTTATTGAAGTTATACTTCTTATGCGACTTGCAACAAGAAAGCGTTAAACGTTTAACGCTTCATTTTTATTGGCCGGGAAATCACGTGGTAGGATCCAGTTTTCCCTCATTCATTTCCTTATTGTTTTGGTTCTCACTAGCATGAAAATAATAAAAGTCATAAAACTTTTGTTTTTCCATAAATATTTTAGTTTGATTTGATACACATATAATTTAATAGGGTAGTATTTTTTTTTTCAAACTTAATGGATAACAATTGTAAAAAATGGGTGAAAACAATCCCACGGACAATGCGACGGATTTAAGGTTATGTCAAGATACGTCTCTTGTGAATATCAATTGATTGTTAGGTTTTCTCTTTTCTAATTGCCATTTATATTTCACCAAATGCAGCCATGAGGGATATTAAATTATTCATTGCAAAATCTTTATTGCCACTATCCACTGCAGGTTCACAAGCCCTGGCAGACGTTACTGGTGAAGAAATTGATTATTGTAACCGGCCTGTGATCCTTGCAGGAGATTTTAATATGAGTTTCTCGTTACCTGAAGCTGAAACATTATTAACCTTCCTTAAAGACAAATTTGGATTGGAAATGATAAATGGTGGGAATGATCCAACAACCAAAGGGGGAACTACCATTGATGCAGTTTTCGCAAGAAATATTGAAAAAATAGAACTCAAACATTTCGTATCTTACTTTAGTTATCATAATCCCATTGTAAATTTTATAGATTTTGATATTTCTCCACTCGAAAATAATAATTAAATGATGCGATCAATTGTGAATTGTAAGCAATGTTAATAATTAACGTCGCAGGTTACGAAGTTTAACTTCTTCCTCGCGGAGGGACTCCACGCACTATTTTTTTTTAGAGAATGGCTTATAGAAATTTAATTTAAAAATGATTTTAAGCAAATAAGTGTTTCTGAGATTTTTACATATGTTATTCTAGACCTTCAATTATTGTTCGTTTTTTTTTCTGCACAGAAATCTTCATTTATTTTACCAATAAAACGAATAATGTCGGTTTTTCAAGTTTATTAAGTGCTTGTTTTTTAATAGAATAAGATCATTCAGCACAATATTTAAGAAAAAATAGTCCAAAGGAATTATATTACGTGTCATATCTTGGTGGTCTTGGAGTTAAAGATGAATTTTCAAAAATAATGCATCTGTATCAAATTGTTTCAAAAACCAATCTTCAAACTTTCTTAGCAAAAAACAGTCATTTGGTGTCAACTGAGTCAAATACTGGTGTCAAATACTGGTGTCAACTGAATTTTATACGGCTTAAAATATAAATCTAAATGAAGTATTTCATGTAGTGTTGCATAAAAATCCAAAATCTTGTAATTCTCAACTGAATTTTATACAGCTTAAAATATAAATCTCTATGAAGTATTCCATATAATATTACATAAAAATACAAAACCTTATAAATATCAAATGAATTTTATATGACTTAAAATATAAATCTCTATGAAGTATTATTTGTAGTGTTTCATAAAAATCCAAATTCTAATAAATGGCGTTTAAATAATTGCCTCAGTTTTCGTTCATACTTTGTTGATGTTGATACATTGATGTTTTGAGCACTATTTATACGTTTTTGATAGTTTGGATTCTCAACACCATACTCATAACAATTTACCTCTAAATTCTCATTAAATTACGAATACTAAGAAATCGGTTAATAAATTATGTATACAATTAACTTCATTCAAATTTATCCCCCCAACTACATAAAATTTTTAAAAAATTAGATATTGAAAATTCTTATAAGGCATTTTAAAAATTTTGTGATGATACTCTGCAAATTTAAAAAACTTTCATTCACATTTATTCCCCAGCATTCCAAAAATAATAGATATAAAAAATTCTTAAAAGACACTTTAAAAATCAAGAACGTTTAATATAAGCTATTGAATAATGTTTTAGTCGATTTGAAGACGACAAAATAGTTGTCTTAAAGTAGTCTTACTTCGTAATATGGAAAATATTTTTGTTTAATATCCTTCACCATTTACATTAAAAAATTAACTAATCCCTCTGAAAAAGAGAAGCGCATATATACTTTGTAAAATTTTTAAAATTTGTAAAATTTTTGCTCAATTTTTTTCACTAATTTACAAGTTCTAACATTTTATATAAATAAATGCAAAATTTGTTTAATTGCTCTTAATTTAACTAAAACTGAGATTAATTGGAAAATTTATTATACACATTAAAATCTACTTCTAGATACTTAAACTCATCAAAGGAACTTATCTACTTATAGATATAATCTATTTATGGATATTTAAAATTTTTAAAGGAACTTTAAAAACAAAGAACGTTTAATATAAGCTATTGTATGATGTTTCAATCGATTTCAAGGTGATTACTTCGTTATACAGAAAATATTTCTGTTTATTATCATTTACTATTTTGATAAAGGTTCTACTCATCCCTTTGAAAAAGAGAACGACGGATACATTTTGTAAAACATTTAGAAGAGAGACATCAAAAAAGTGTAATCGCACTCACTATACAGTACTTAGTTTTTCATGCAAGAAATTTTTCGTTCAATTTTCTTTATTAATTCATGAGTTATAACTTTTTTAATAAATGAGTTCAAAATTTGTTTAATATTTCATAACTAGAATTTTGGTTATTTTCAAAGGTTGTTAAGCACATGATATATATA